>QRBJ01000071.1:0-107714 GCA_003709865.1 Chaetothyriales sp. CBS 132003 | reverse complement strand
ACTACTACTACTACTACTACTACTACTACTACTACTACTACTACTACTACTACTACTACTACTACTACTACTACTAGTTCTCCTACTACTACCACCACTACTACTGCTACTACCATTATTACTACTACTACTACTAGTTCTCCTTCTACTACTACTACTAATCCTTCTACTACTACTACTAGTCCTTCTACTACTACTACCATTACTACTACTACTACTACTACTACTACTACTACTACTACTACTACTACTACTACTACTACTACTACTACTACTACTATTCCCTCTTGTGTATAGAATTATAATCTTGCCGACAGGAATCCCCTTCCTTCGGATTTAGTGGAGCTATGCTTCGGGCATGGTTGCCTCGCTTAACACCCGGCAACAAGCCTGCAAGTATACAACGCGGCCAGAAATATGGTGTAGTCTTCGTTGCAGACAAACATGAGCCTACCCAACTGACCAAGAAGCGTAGGCACGCACGTAAGGACATTGTCTCAACGCTGCGCATCGGACAAGACAACATCCCGGGCCAAGGACAGGTCGGCCGTACGAGTCGTAGGTGTGTTAGGCCGTCCGAGTTGTAGGATTTAGGCCGTACGACGTATCTTCGCGGTCACGTGACAGCCTGGCCTGTCAAGAATCATGACATTGGCACAGGGACTATTATCCGCGCGAAATGCGCGACCATTACATTTAGTAGCAGTCATCAAGCCAATTAACAATCCTATACAGCGCGCTAAAATAGCCAACCAGCGAAGAAGGGATAGAGGAGACAGCCTGACAGGTATAGAGCTCACTTGGGGTCAGGAAAGACGCCCAATCGGAAGCTATAGCCAGCGTGGCTAGAAACAGAAGGCACCTTGGGTTGGTAACAGCAGAGGCAACAGCTCTATTCCTCTTGAGGACTAATATCCTAGGTCTAAATGCCTGTCTAATCTACTATGGTGCTGTAGATCAACTATATTTTCATACCGCGGTTTTATTTCATACCGCAGTTTTATTTTCGTTTTTCATTTTACTTACATACCGTACTTTACTTCATACCAACTCACTCCACCCCCTCCCGCCCCTAGGCTGAGGCTGTGATAAAAACGTATAATCCTCGAGTATTGCAGGCCCTGGCTTGCCAAATGCCTTGACATCAATGGGGCCCTCAGCATCAAGAAGATAGCCGCGCTCGCACCTGCTGAACGCCACGCGCTGCTGCTGCGTCTCGTAAAAATCGTCAAACTCGCCCGCCAGCGCCCCGTGCAGATCGCTCACGCTCCCATCTGGGTGCAGCGCCCGCCACGGGTCTGTGCAGCTCTGAGATTTGCACGACTTGAGCACTAGTAACAAGCTGTCCAGGCGCGTGATCAAGTGCCTCAGTTGGATTGTCTTGGAGGGCGACGGCGACGATCGCGATGATGATCGCGATGACGGCGTAAAGCGGAAGAACACGGGCGGTTCATTTTGATCATGTGCATGGCTGGGGTAGAGGTTGTGCAATTCGTACGCGTCATTCTGTCCCATAAAAAATTGATTAATACCTTGTATTGGATGGGCAGGAAGGTACGACAAGGAGCTGGCACTTACCGTCAGATCGTACAGCTGGTGCTCACCGCTGCACCAGACCGAGTAGTAGAGATTGTAGTCGTTGCCGACGATGCGCAGCGCCTTGTACGTGTTGTTCCAGAACCTGCGCGCGTCATATTCGCCTTCGGCGAGCGCAAAGCCCCAGAATTCCACGTTGACGTGCTCGCTTTTTATCGCGCTTTCTCCATGCTTTCCCTTCCCCGCATCTACTCCTGCATGGATGTCGATCGCCGACCCGTCAAAGTCGTCGCGGATCCCACCGCCGGCAAGTTTCAAAAATGTCGGCGCCAGGTCGGTATGCGTGGTGACGGTCTCGCTGATCACGCCCTCGGCAACTCCCGGACCACGCACAATGAGCGGTACGTTAATGTCCTCCTCAAAGCCGCACTCCTTGCCCGGCTGCATCCGGTGCTGGCCGATGTGGAAGCCGTTGTCGGATGAGTAGAAGATGTAAGTGTTGTCCAGCAGACCCGCGGCCGACAGACGGTCGATGATGCCCGCCACGAGCTCGTCGACGGCTTGCAGCGCGCGCAGCCGGTTGCGGTAAAAATGGTCGTTGGCCTCGACGTTGGCCTCGCTTTGCTTCGGCAGACGGCTGATCCAGCTGACGCCCGTGGGGAAGTCCGGGTTGAAGTTGGGCGTGCGCGGCACGATGGCGTCGGGGAAGAGGTGCGCGTGTCGAGCAGCGGGCACCGGTGGCGTCGTCTTGATTGCGCTTGCCACGGACTCACCATCTATGTTGACCCAGTCTTCGGTGAATTCCACGTTGCTGTGGGGCGCGTTGGGCGCGACCGTGACGAAGAAGGGCCTGTCGACAGCGGCGGCGATGGCCTCGTCCAGCAAGCCATATGCTTTCGATGTGAGCACGTCAGTCGAGTATTCGCCTTCATGGCTGACAGGCTTGTCTTGGTTGTGCTGGAAAGTCGCGTTCAGGTATTGGTAGGTGTATGGATCGAGCAGGAAGTCGGAGCCGTTGAATCCCGATGGGAATGGCGAGTCGTAGTTGGCCACGGTGTGGGCGTTGAAGAGCTTGCCGGTGTAGTAGGTGTTGTATCCCGCATCCTGCAGCCACAGCGGCAGCCAGGCCTCGTTGAAGCCCTGGCTCACGAACTTGGGGTAGCCTCCATACGGCGGATTCACGTCCGTCACGTTGGTGTTGTGCGCTGCCCGCCCTGTCCAGAGCGACACGCGAGACGGACAGCAGAGCGCGATGGTTGCATAATGCCGCTCATACAGGCTGCCCTTTTCGATCAGCTGTTTCTGCACATTGGGCATAAAATCAAGCGAGTTCAGGTGAAGATCCTGGTCATCGGTCAAGATGAAGACGATATTGGGCTTCCGAGTCCCTGCTTTCGCATCTAGTGCTTCCTGCAAACTGCTGGCCGCTGTGACTTTGTACAATGCTACGAGCAGTGCGGCTGCTGACAAGAGCCATTGCATAGTCGCACAGAGAGAGAGAGAGAGAGAGAGAGAGAGACAGAGAGAGATGCTCCTCAGTCACACATACCTACGAGTCACTATCAAGGTACCCTGTGAAGCTGTTCAGCATTCGTAATCCCCGGCTGAGTAATCATGATCCCGATCCACCCAGCCAGCCATTCTGCAGAGTGATGGAGCTAGAATGGCGAATGTCTCAAGGATGATCACGCAATTCTCCATCTCTACGTAGTTGACAGATAACTGATGATTACCTCGTATTGACTTGCCAGGTACCATGGCCGTATTGCCGATAGGGCCAGCCACGTGTTATGTTTCGCTATGAAAGAGTCAACTGCTTGAGGCGGTCTAGGCTTATGCATGCATGCTCTTGCAGTCTCTTCTTCGCGTATCAATAGTTGAAACCCGTTTGCACACTGGTACTAACTAGTTCCGTGCACCACTGCCAGATGGGCCTAGCCATGTGGTAATATACCATATCGGAAAGATTGATCCCGATACAACGGAAAACGGAGAGGAAGGGAGAGAAGTGTGGCATGCTGTGTATTGTACTAGTCTCTTTACCACTTTTCCCAAAGAGGAAGACAGGCACGTTGCGATCATCAAGCTCCCATGTGGGCATACTACTTACAGTATATCCGCTAACAGGATCGGATCGTTCTTCCCTAAGTTGAGATGATGAGCACAAATAGCGGGGGGAACTAAAACCCCTAGCTGCCGGTATTTCTACAGCAAGGTACAACCTTGGGGAGCTCACCCCCAGATCTCTCTAAAGGTGTGGAATAGACATGTGCCAAGGTTTTCTCCTTGGTAGAAAAGTGCTTGGCTGCAAGCAAGGGTATCAAGGAATATATTCTGTACCAAACACTATAACCGAGCCGTGTGCTTAATAAACTCCGACGTCGGTAGGGCAATATCCTGATTAATGAATGATTGAAACTAAAGCTGAGGAAGAAACGAGGCGAGTCTCAGAGGTCGAGTTGATATGGGGTGTGATAAACCCCGAGGTGTGATCCCAAAGGGTCAGTTAGTTTCACCGTGACAGGTGACAGGCCTGATACGATGGGTATCTCACTATCTCTCCTCCAGTGGCTTGCGGGCTTGAGGACTCCCGTCCGTAGGACAGAAATTCCTGGGATAGCTGTGTAATGAAGCTGAGATCGATTTCAAGATACGGTACGATCACTTACCAACAGTACCCCAAATCAGCTAGGAACATCAGCCAAGAACCTTGTATTGAGAACAAGGATAGGATTGACCAACTGGGGTCGAAAACGAACAAGTGTCCCGCGATCGACAATGCAAAAGCTATTATAGTGGAGTACGCCATTTGCAAGGTTTGCCTGGGCGGAGTACTGGTGAGAACTGGCCCCGAAGCAGATGAGTTGTAATCAGTTGAAAATTCGTCTTCTCTACTAAAATATCTCGCGAGGCTGGGCACGTGGCGATGGTGAAATATTATACTCTTATGAGTTATGTTTGACTCTCATCTTTTAACGGTTGATGACCCTACAGTGATGGAGGAAGCGGTTGACGAAACGACTGCGCTAGTCCAGCCTAAAGACGTATCCACGAAGCGTAGGTCTTATCAACATAGTATCAGAAGACGCTCTTCTCAGGCCAGTCTGATCCCACCGTTTGGAGATATCAGCAAGCCTGAGCCAGAGCAAAGTTCGTCGCTAGCAGTCTGGGTGGTGGTGCCCATCTCGTTACTTGGTTGGTTTGCGCAGGTGTCGTATGAGGGCATTGGACTGACCATTGGACAGGCGTCTTTGTTGCCCATGCCGATGCTTCCTTGGTGATTGCATCGAGTCAGAATATCGCATCCGAATTCCATGCGCTGTCCACTGCTCAGTGGCTGGTGACCGGCTACGGGCTTGCTCAATGCGCCAGCCAGCCCTTGTATGGCAAGCTTAGCGATGTATTCGGGCGGAAAGCCAACCTGATTTCTGCCTACACTCTGTTTGCGGTAGGATGCTTTCTCTGCGGCTTTGGCCGGACTTTCACCCAAGTTCTTGCAGGAAGAGTAATATCTGGCGTGGGTGGCGCTGGAATGACAGCATTGGTGTCGGTGATCATCACTGACATGGTACCGGTGAGGGACGTTGCTGCATGGAGAAGCTATGTCAACGTTGCCGCGACTATTGGTCGGGCCTTGGGCGGTCCTATTGGTGGATTCCTGACCGACACAGTGGGTTGGCGATGGTGCTTCTACGGCCAGGTGCCGCTAACAGTGCTTGGGCTGCTGCTCATCCTATGGAAGATGCCGGCGCTGTCACAAGACCTTACTCAGCAGACACTGGCTCAGAAATTGAAAAGGATCGATGTTCTGGGCGCCATCACTCTTACGGCCTCGATCAGCTCGTTGCTGGTTGCGCTTGATTTCCTGTCCAACGAGTCTGAACTGGTGACCGTGCTCATCCCCGTTGTCCTGTTCGTCATTCTGTCGGTGGTGTTTGTGTGCACGGAAAAGTTTTGGGCCAAGGAACCCATCCTGCCTCTCCGACTGCTGGGAAGCCGTGTGATGCTGACGTCGTACCTGCTTGGCGGATTCCAGACTGCAGCACAGTTGGCCGTGTTCTACCTGACACCACTTTACTAT
Source organism: Chaetothyriales sp. CBS 132003 (assembly GCA_003709865.1). Taxonomy (NCBI): domain Eukaryota; kingdom Fungi; phylum Ascomycota; class Eurotiomycetes; order Chaetothyriales; species Chaetothyriales sp. CBS 132003. Next base: position 102,097 of record QRBJ01000071.1, on the reverse strand, counting down.
CAGTTAGCGGCAAACTCCAGCGTCGCCAATTCGGGTGCGCGTCTTGTGCCCGCTGTTACTGGCAATGCAGTTGCTGGACTTTTGAGCGGTTACTTTATTTCGAAAACGGGCCGGTATAAATACATGTCGGTGTTGGCAAGCATACTGGCAATTATTGGATACGTCCTGATCACAGTACGATGGAGGGGCAGCACGAGCTGGGCCGAAACAATGTACATCTTCTTGGGCGGATTCGGATCTGGCGCTTTGAGCTCAACACCATTCATTCATCTTGCCGCCAACCTGGAGCTGGAAGACATGGCCATTGCGGGCACCGTCTTGTACAGCTTCATGGGCGTTTTCATGCTCGTTGGAATCCAGTCGGCCACTACGCTTCTGCACTTTGAGCTACGCCGCGGTCTGGAAGTCGGGCTGAGCGGTGTCAAGCACCAACAAAAGGTGTGTGCTCCATTCTATGGACTGCTGTTGTTAGGCTGGCACTGATGTTGCATAGATCATTGACCTCGCTGTTTCAAGCATCGGAGCGGTCAAACAGATGCCTAGTCAGATCAGGGACATCGTCGTCCGCGTATACATTGACAGTCTTACCTGGACGTTTGGTAGGTCAAATGCCAGGGGGGGGAGTCTAATATAAAGAGCTAACGGTGTGCATAGGAGTATCGATCATCTGGGGAGTCCTTGGCTTGATCGCGGCCCTGTCGATGCAGGAGCGCAGGCTTGAATGAGGGCGCTTAGTCAGCCACGTGTGGGGTGCCAACACCTCAATGTTGGTGTCACATGCTATTAAATTTCGCCTAAGATTGTTGTTTAGCCTTCCATCGGGCAAAACGCCGGGCCAACTCTACTGTTTCCTGGCTCTGAGAAATGATATCGTGGGTATCTGACCACGGCTTGGTTTACGGCTTGGTTTACGGGACAACATGTACGCCAAGCCGGTATGTCGGTGCAGAGGATGCGGTCTCTGACTATCTAATTACGATATACGAGAGACAGTGGCAATGGCTCTATTGCCGTGACAGGAGCCTACGCCGTCAGGTATTTGTCGAGTGTTGCGGATTCTAGGGTACGAGTGGAGGCATGCCAGGCCAGTGAAGATGGCCAAAATCCAACCGTACGCCAAGGAAACCGAAGATCTGGTAAGGTGTTAATACCATTTGAAAAGAGGTCTTTGATCAGGTGTCCAAGGCTGGACCCTTGGTCGCAATGACCGACATGGATACCTCACCACGGAGCCATCAACAGCTCGTCTACTAGCTATCAACAGCTCGTCTACTAGCTAAATTGTTGCTATTGGGAAGTAGCTCCGTGCAAGGTGGTCCATCTCGAAGGGGGCAACAGGGAACTGGATGGAACAGGCCTAGCGTTAGGGTTCTGCCCAGCTCCATAGCAATAAAATGCCTTGGATGAAGTTGTGCTCTTGTTCATAATTACGTCTAGAGCATTCCGACCTTGGGCAGGGGCCACTCGTAGTTCCGTGCAGGAACCTAGTGATGGTTCATGAGGGCGACTGCGGCGAGTCAAGATCCGACAGTCGCTTCGAGGGCAAGCCCGAGGCGCCGAGAACTTGTACGTCCTTTTTCCGTGGTTTTGCCCGTGGTCAGATGCCAGGTCTTGAGCTGATTGATAAGATAAGATGTAGTGGGACTAAGCTGAATGCTGCCAATAGGATTGGTACTAGCGCCTGTTACGTCCTTCACCAGCCAAGGAGACACCGCTTATGCCAGGCTGCAAGAAGTAATAGCATTGTCCCATTGCCACGACCACGGCGGCGGCATTCTGTGCAGAACTTTTGGTCCCAAATGTGCTTGGATCAATCAGCGCTGCGTGAACTGCTAGTCAATATACTTGTGCGTGTGAGGCAGCACCCAGAGACCCGGCACCTAGCAGCATAGCGAGAAAGGACAGGCTCATTCTCCAGCTTTGCACCAACTAGTGATCTTGGGCCCGTGAGGCTTGCCCGTCGAACCCTTAGTTATCACAAGGCATTCTGCTAAGGGATGCGACCAAATGGGCGAGGATCGCAGCCAAGTGCTCGTCTAGGAACGCGTCAGCGCTGAAGATTGGCCGTTGAATGGCCTCCTCAGACAGGGTTCTGACATGGCGCGCCGCTCTGCACGCTTACGCACACCTTGAATAACTTGGCGCTGTGGTTGATTACATGGGAGGGCAGAAATGGATCATAATATCAGATCTTTTAACTGTTTATCGGCCTCGACCAGCACCGGCGATGGCGGGGTCTTGCCCAAGCCTGGAAGTTCTTGGTGCCTGGAAGTTCTTGGTTATCAGGAACATGCGTTAGCACGACCTTGGGCATTATTTATTCCAGCCGTTGTCCCGTATTGCATCACCCTCCCATTATCCAGCAGGTCGCCCCTGACTAAAGCCTCTAGCCAACACACCTACGGCAATCTAAGATGAAAGAAGACTTCCGCGCTCAAGATGGGTGTGGTTGGAGCTGACCGCGTTGAACAGCGTAGCTCTCCGGAGCTCTTGCGCGCCGTCGATATGGAGAAGAAGGCCGGGGCCAGCCATGATGCCGTAGAGGTGTCTGCCTCCAACTCTGGTGGCAAGTCGGAAGAGTTGGAGGACGGCGTCCAGCGCGTCCGGGCCATCCCCGGGACCTGGTCGAAGCCGACGCTGATCAGAATGTCTGTCTTGTAAGTGTGGCTTCCCGATCTTCTACCCCTGGGAAGCCAAGCTGGCACGCGTCCAGTTCTTGCCCTGCAAGTACCTGAAGCAAGGCAGCATAAAATTGGGTCTTGCTTGCTGTATGGTATCATGTTTTTGTCGACTTTCTGCTGGAATGCCTACTATGGCCCGTACCTTCTGGTTGTGCAATCACCAAGGCCAACTACGTTCTCAACGCCTACTCTTTGCCGGCCACCGTCTCTTCTCCGCTAATTGGATGGCTCATCAGTCATACGAGCAACTTCACGTGGACTGCCTATGCTGGTGTGTCTATCATGCTTCTCGGCACTGTCCTTCTCATTGCTTTGCGCTCGCCCAGCACCGAGCCTGGAGTCCTTGCTTTGACTCAGATCCTGGTGGGCCTTGGCAGTGCTCTTTTCACAGTCTGCGGTCAGCTCGCCGTCATGGCACCGCTGACGCACCAGCAGCTAGCTGTAGTCAACGCTCTCTCTGGCCTCTTTGGCGGTGTTGGCGCCGCCATCGGCTTGGCCATTGCCGGCGCCATGCGAAATAAGATACTTCCCAAGGAGCTGTATAGGCGTCTTCCGGCAGACAGCAAGGACCAGGCCGGGACCATCTTCGGAAACATGGTCGTACAGATGTCGTTTGAGAGTGATACTCCGGCGCGTGCGGCCATGGTTGCTTCCTACAGCCATGTCATGAGGCTGATGGTCATTGCTGGCGCATGCCTGATGCCGTCGTGCCTCATTTCCATTTTGGTTTGGAAGAAGATCAACGTCAAGAAGCTGGAAGAGGAGCGTGGCAAGCAGACCAAGGGCACCGTCTCTAAAGCGGGTCGTGGCGCTATTTTTCGAAGCGGTTGTTCTTTGTCAGGACAGCCGTGAGACTATAACCGAAGATGGCGGACACCAGAATAGACGAATGGACGTGTGGACGTGTGGACTTTGGACGTGTGGACTATGGACTATGGACTATGGACTATGGACTATGGACTATGGACTATGGACTATGGACTATGGACTATGGACTATGGACGTACCAAATAAGAAAACATTAACACTGATCTAAATAGACATCACATCGCCAGTTAGAGAGATGACAGATATTTACTGCATTCTCACGTTTGGGGGGCGAGACGATGATAGCTATGATCTTGCCAAGCCAGGGGTAGTAGGGGTGCAAGGCCCACTGTGGAATCGTGGCTGACCTAGGAGATAATGTGTGTGTGTGTGTGTGAGAGAGAGAGAGAGAGAGAGCGAGAGAGAGAGAGAGAGCGAGAGGATCTGTTGTGCTGCTGTCAATTGCTGGCACGTGACAAATAAGCAGAATAAAGAACAGGAAGGGCATTGATATCACGTCAGGGAACAAGCGATGGGGACCAAGGCGGAGGAGGCTCTTGCGTCACACTGCCAGAACGCGGCGCCATCGCCCGTAGAGTTGGCACTGGCGCTCGCAGGCGGGGACGGGGTTCTGCCACAACAACAGAGACAATCGCCCGTGCTCCTGGCCAACCCCGGCCCAACCAAATAATTGCATATGCCATTTCACCAGCTGCTGCTTCATCATTTCTCTTCTCGCCTATTCTCTCCCCCATTTCCTCACTTCCTCATTTCCTCATTTCATCATTTCATCATTTCCTCCGCCGTTCCTGCCCTCCGATCTGGTTTCTGATTGAGTGCCTCCCTTCGATTCGCCGCCGTATCTGTTCTTATCATCGATCCATCCCAATGGCTTCCGACGCCGCTGCTCCTATCGCCGCTCCGGCGACAGGCACCGCCAGTGGCACTGATGCCGACAGCCGTGTAAGTCAGGACGCTGCTGCTGCTGCTGCTGCTGCTGCTCTTGCCGCTGCCAGACTCGGGCTAACCGTTGGCAGGCGTGGCCCGATGAGCTGCTGCTCCCTTATCACTAACACGTGCAGCAGCTGCCACTGCCGCCGCAGACTCGGCCCAGAAGGCTCCAGTGGGCCAGCAGCTTGCTACTGGTACGCCCCATCTGCCTCTCTACCCCTCTGCTGCTCTGCTGTCACTGCACACCATCACTGACCGGCTTTTGCCATGCCAGGCCCCGTCACCAGCGCCGTCACGAACGGCGTCAATGCCACGTCGGGCGAGTCGACTGCGGCCAACCAGACGCCTCTGACTCGTGGGCATGGCCAATCTGTACAGGCAAGAGCACGGCTGACGAGCGACAGACTATCACTCCTTCTTCTACGACCTGCTCAGCTGGTCGAATCCGCGAGCTACGGCCGTCACATTTGCATCCACCGTCCTCTTTATCTTGGCCTCCCGATACCTGCCCATCGTCCGCTGGCTGCTCAAGATCTCATGGATCACTCTTGGAGGTGAGAAATGAGCCGTGTGGCCGCTGAGAGCGGCTTGGCCGGCCGGGCTGACTGACGGTGTGCAGTCGTGACGCTGTCTGAAGTGGCGTCCAAGGCCCTGCTGGGCAGCAGCGTGGCCAGCTCGATCCGGCCCCGCCGATACTACACCATCCCCAAGGAGACGCTCGAGGCGACTCTGGAGGACGTGCAGCACCTGGTCAACTTCTTTGTCATCGAGGTCCAGCGCATCGTCTTCGCCGAGAACGTGCCCGTGACTGCGGCAGTAAGGTGCACCCGGCCCACTGACCTGCCGGCGTCTACTAACTGTGGCCAGGCCTTTGTCACTGCATTCCTCTCCTCCTTCCTCATCAAGCTCCTGCCCGCCTGGGGCCTGGCCCTTCTCGGCACCACCGTCGTCTTCATCGCGCCTCTGATCTACATCAAGAACCAAGAGCTGATCGATGGCCATCTCACGCACGCCCACAAGCTTGCCACTGAGCAGGCCACGCAGATTCGCCAGATTGCAGGCCACCACGCCGGCAAGGGCTACGAGGCCGTCAAGGGCTACACGGGCGACTACGCAAACAAGGCAGGCGTCTTTGTCGGCCAGGCTCGACAGACCATTCCGCTGGTTAGCAAGGCCAAGCCCAGCGTCAAGGAGAGTGACTTCCCCAAGGCGCCGGCCCACGATCTGCCCAGTGACAAGGCCGCGGCTGAGGCTGTGGCTGAGGCTGCAACTGCAGCTGCCCCAGCAGCGGCTACTGCCTCCTGAGCAGCAGCCCCGACCGCCGGAGCTCGACGTGGCCACACACCAGACAGCGGTGAATGACGCTGGGAGTAGGAGGCCAAATCCTCCTGCACACGGCGCCAAGAGCGAGGCACGGCGGTGGGCCGCACGACATGAGCGATGCGAAGTTGATCCTGTGCAATTCAGCGATATTTGACGTAGAATAAGCGCTAGGCCAGCACACGCGGCACGATCTTTTCTTTTCTTTGGTCTTGGAGGGAGCACGCCGCGAGCGACGACCGACGGGGGGAAATTCTGCATGGCTGCCACACGGAAATATGCAAGACTGACATGCTTCTAATTGGTCCTGTATGATAGAGTAGCGAGGGGAATGGAGCATTCAATACAGCCGCCATTCCCACAGCAATTGCTTCTTGAGTTGAAATGGAGTGTTCAATACAGTTGCCATTCCCTTTTATTACAGTAGTTGCCTTGGATTATCCCCCTTTTGTTACAGTAGTTGCCTTGGATTATTGCCCCTTTTGCTACAGCAATTGCCGAGTACTTAATACAGTTGCCATCCCCTTTTGTTACAGCAATTGCCTCTTGGGTCGAAATGGAGTATTCAATACGGCTGCCGTTCCCCTTTTATTACAGTAGTTGCCTTGGATTATCCCCCCGTTTATTACAGTACTTGCCTTGGATTATTCCCCTTTTGTTACAGTACTTGCCTTGGATTATTCCCCTTTTGTTACAGTAATTGCCTCTCAAGTTGAAATGGGGTATTTAATACGCCGCCATTCCCACAGCAATTACCTCTTGAGTTGAAATAGAGTGTTCAATACGGCTGCCATTCCCCTTTTATTACAGTAGTTGCCTTGGAGCATTCAATACAGTCGCCATTCCCCCTTTTGCTACAGTAATTGCCGAGTATTCAATACGGCTGCCATTCCCCCTTGTGTTACAGTTCTTGCCTCTCGAGTCGAAATCAGTCGATTCAATCCCGATCTGCTTCGATCGGCCAATCGTACGCCCAGAAATCCCTACGCCCCGGTTGGCCACCCAGAGTCGGCATCTTCTGTATCGCCGGCATCGTCTGCATCGCCAGCATCGTCTGCATCGTCAGCATCGTGGGCATCGTGGGCATCGCCATCATCTCAGATCATTCCCGGCATGACAACAGCCAGCAGAATGGCCAACAGCGGGCCGCCATATCCCATGCTTTATTTACTCCAAGTGGGGTTTCCCGAGGCATCCCGCTCGAGCAACCCACATACGTAGTAGTATTTGAATAGGCTCACCTTCCAAGCGCTCTGGCGACATGCCACACGCCAGACACCGGACATGGCCTCCTTTGAACAAAAGCTCGCCGCCATCACCACCCCCGGAGACGACCAAAAGCTCCCTGGCGTCGTCTTGACTGCCATCTCGTCCTCTCCCTCATCCATAGTCAAAGAGGTCTACCACCAATCTTTCGGTACCTCATCTCTCGACCCGGACAAGTCCCATCCCTTGTCCCGCAACAGCCTCTTCTGGATCGCCAGCTGCACAAAGCTTCTCACATCCCTCTCCGTTCTGCAACTCGTCGAGCGCCGTCTCATTGGCCTCGACGACCCCGTTGAAGGAGTCGTCCCCGAACTCAAGGACCCCGACATCCTCGTCGGATTCACCCCCGACGGACAGCCCAAACTGACCAAAGCCAAGCACAAAATAACCGTACGCCACTTGATCACCCACACAAGTGGTTTGGCCTATGATTTCCTGCACCCCAAGATCGCCCGTTGGTGGAAGTGGAAGGGCGTCAACCCGCTTTCCGTCCACGGCGAAATTGCTGCCGTCTATAGCACCCCGCTCATCTTCGAGCCCGGAACCAGTTGGTCGTACAGTCCTGGCTTGGACTGGGCCGGCGTCCTGATTGCCCGCCTCACCGGCCACAAGCAGCTCGGTGGCTATATCAAGCAGCACATCTTTGCGCCCCTCGGCATTACCGCCAAGGATGCCGCTTTTCGCAAGTCGGACTTTCAGCTCGCCAGTGACGCCGAGTGGGACCAGCGATGGGCCGATTTGACCATCCGCCTGCAACCCTCGGGCCAGCTCGATCTCGCTAAACCCAGTTATGACGGCGCCCTGATGCCTGCGCCGTCGTCTAGATCGCTGGAGCCCACTGATGATTTTGGTGGTGGCGGCCTGCTCATGAGTCCTGATGCCTATATCAAGGTATTGGCAAGCATTCTCTCGGATGATGGGAAGTTGTTGAAAAGGGGAACCGTCGCCAACTTGTTCGTGCCCGCGATTGGCGAGCCGGAGAGGAAAGCTTTGATCGCCGCTATGCACCCCGACGCCGGCGGGAGGATGTTGACCGGTGGCCTGCCACTGCCCAGCGACTCCACCGTGCCCGACAGTGACAAGCAGGAATACCACCATGGCTTGGCCGGCCTGTTGAATCGTCCCAAGAGCTCAACCGGAGCTTGGACTCTGAGTTGGAGCGGCTTGCCCAATTTGTTCTGGTGGATTGACAGAGAAAACGGCCTGGCGGGCATGTACGCCGGCCAGATCATCCCGTCCGGCGATCCCTGGTCATTGGATATGGAGGCTGCGTGGAGGAAGGAGATGGTCCATCGCTTCGGCCGTGCCAACAAAAGCCCAGGGCCGAGTTTGTGAACCACAGGTCAGTTTCTAGTTATGTTTTGTCATCCATCTAGACTACACACCTAAGTGATGGCTGCCTAACAGCAGGCTTTGTTCGGCTAACCTTGTCATACATCATTGCACTCTCTTCCTTGTCTTTTCCATCTCGTCACCCCTCCCATTGTCTCTCTGCGGACCAAGAGTCAAACTACAAATCGTGATACAACATCAAGTGCTTGGCCTCGCTCTATCTCCAGCTTCTGTATTCTGACACTGGTCGTCCAAACAAGAAAGAGCAATGGGACATGTGAGCAGCAGCAATTCTGGCAACATGGGTACTGCCTGCCTGCTGGCTGCGCTTGTCCCAGCATTGGCATACTTATCTTCCACCTATCTGAGCTCTGATCTTGATCTGCATCCACCTGGAAGCAGTTTTATTTTTAGCGTAGTTGCTACTACTACTACTGTTGCTACTGCTACTACTGTTGCTACTGCTACTTCTGTACCGCCAACCAAAACAGCCATATCTACATTCTCACCCACAACCAGCTCCAGGATCGCACCATCACCCCCTCCACACCCTATCCTGTATATCCTGTTCAGCGCCGGCCTCGACTGTCTCCAACACTGGTTATTACACCTTCTCAGCTGCATATTCCTTAAATTACTGACGTCCTTGTCGACCGACTTATCCAGATTAGTGCGATCGTTAATGTATTCATCCACCACCACCACCACCACACCTAGCGCCGTCGGTGGTAAATTGAATGATTGCGCCGACACACTATTACTACCACTATCACCGCCTGCTGCCGTTGTCCCTGCCCCAACCGCCGACCCTGACCCAGGCATCTTGGCAGCGCACTTGCCCGCTATGGAAGTGGCCAACGAAGAGGACGAGAGTGAGAGCGAGAGAGAGAGCGAGAGCGAGAGCGATGATGCTGACGATGATGCCGACTACATTGATTCTCTGCTACTTCTCACGCTGTGCAACGATTCGAATTCGAATCCGCATTCGAATCTGCCTCGCAGGACGGTCTCGGAAGGACGTCTGCAGAAGGCCTATCACGATCTAGCACTCGAGATGCTGGAGCACCGTCTAGACCGCAGGGGGAGGCTGGATCGTATAGCAAGTGGTGCTGCAAATTGGTCTATGACAAAAGTTCGTGTTGTACCTCTTGGGCTTGAGAAAAAGCTCTAAAATGGAGTGCTCATGAAAAAGTGTATCAATGGCTTTACTTGACAAAGTTGCTATTTCCACTGCCACATCTAGTCTGTGGGAGATTATCTAAACCTGTCCTTGTTTCTAGTCCTGTCTTCTCACGACGGAGACCGCTGCTTCGCCGAGACCTTTGCTCCAGATGCAGTCGGAAATTCTTAGTCGCCTTGCACGCCGAGGCAATTCTAGGCATTCTGATAACATCTGTGGCACTACTGCAGCCTATATTAGTAATAACATGTCAGGGACTAAGGGCACTCCTAATTGTAATACTAAATCTGCTGCTTTGAAAATTGCATTACTGAATAAAAAGACCTATTGTAATTATTTCCCAATCAGAGCCTTAGACTAGTCTCCCAAACCAATTAATCTTAGCTTGGCGATCTGCATGGTTAGGATCTACATAGATCACACCATCTGTCACGCTATTTCTATCGGCAAAAGTCACACCATTCTAGATGGCTAAAGATGACCTCTCACTCAGATTGCAGTCTACTGCTGGTAGTGCTATCAAGGGTAAGATCATATTAAGCTATGGAAATGATGGACAGCCGACAGATACAAGAATATGCTGTTCGCACAACAATCAAGGTATCAATCGTCGTTGCCCTGGAACAGACACTCCCAAATCTCAATGCCTCTTTCACAGCAGAACATCACGCAGACCAACAACTGGGGAAGGTTACTACATATCTCTCACACTAAACTTCGAAAAGAAATAATATCGGAAGAGCCGAATCTGTCAAGACTACTAGCGCATGCATCACTATATGAGTGTATCCGTCAACGAACTTTCGACGGCGGACCTATCATAGCTTCTAGTGATCACCCCACTGCTACTGGAAAGGCTCCATCAAACAGTTCATCACTCACTCAGACATCCATACAGGTACAGGTGACTGAAGTCGGCGACGACGATAGCGATGACGACATCGAATGCACCAACGATCAATCTCGCGATAGACTTAAGGAAGACCCATTTTGGGATGACGATGAGTCTGATTCTGACAATGACGACGACAGCACTTTGTCTGCCTTAGAGTCAGAGGACATAGAGTGTGGTGATTTGTGTGATGCTAGCACAAAGGTAATAAGTAACCAAGTATGGTGGAACAGACAGTATCTTGTTTCGCGAACAGCACTTTGCCACTATGGCAGCAGGAAATTCCTTTTTGATTCAACTTCTGAAGGAGAGGGTATTACTAGCGAACTTTAATATGATAACAACTTGCCGACTCGCATATGGTATCGCTATGGCACTGTTTTTCCTCGGCCTCTTTGCTCAGCTTTCAGCTTCGTCCCATTCGTGCATCTATATTCGGAGGTTACATTCGGCAGAGAAAGAGCAAGACTATCTTGTCTTGTGGCCGGACAACCTGTAAGCTGGCGTGACAAGACGTAATCACCGGTAATGAGCCCATTTTGATAACAGCTCTTCCAGGTGACACTGGTATGACCCTTTCATCCAACAATGTTAAACGATTGAGCATCCATGCCAACTTGGTGTGAGGCTAATGTATATATGAGAGATAAGTCAATAATGTGATGGGCTTCTGAAAATATTATACTACATTTACTATTTCTCTCAGTCTCATAATCAAATCTGAAAGCTCAAAGTTCTCTAATCCTTTGTATCCTGTACAATCTTCTCTTTGACTGGCAGGGTAATGGCTAGCACTCAGCCCCCCACCGCGCCAAGCCCTCCGACGGTGCATGTGGTGCGCATACTACACAACCGCTCCAGCAACTTTGCTCTTCTTGCTTTGGTGGTCCTTTTGATAGGAGCCGCATGGCTGTCTTCGGTCTTCGAGGAGCGCAACATCTTCGAAGCACCGAAAAGCTTTGGCCCCTTGGAGTTTTTCCGAGGATATTGGAATTGGATATTGATGATCATGATCGCAGCTATACCGGTATCCATGGCAAGGCTGCTGGGCGACTACGGACAGGAACGAGGATCCTGCCTTCCGGGGGAGAGTTGGAATGAAGTGATTGGAAAGGCTTTTGAAGACGAAGATACCCCAGCACTTGATGACGTAACATGCTGACTGTGACGGAGCTGTGAAAGGGAATGAAGTGGATTAGGCGACGATGTCGTCGTTACTCAAGCAGGAACCGGTGGTAGATGCGTCAGGAGACGTAGAAGGTATTAGTAAGTAGGATATCAGGCCACACCGTATATTACACAAATATACCGTGATACTAATTGCATCCCTAGCCCTAGTCTATTTGTGTCTGGATTGCTTCATCAGCACTATCAAGGATCCCAAAGGCCGCAAGGTGCGGCAAATCGGGCTTCTGTATCTGACGTGAAGAGCCTCTCGAGAGTGGGGCTTTAAAATGCCAAGTTTTGCGACTTGTGGTGTGACAGAGGCAGAGGGCTAACGTCAAATGACCAGCTCTGCTGGACGAATCAGAGCCAACTTTCCACCCCAGCCATTGTTGTCATTTCATACGGCTTTCACACGTTAGTCTTCAATGTTGCCATCCTTAATGTTACCATCCTCGATCTCGCCACCTACCCCGTGATTTTGTACACCAGATCGGCTGTCATTAGACGAGAATGAGATTGAATTCCGTAACTCGCTCGAGTGCGCAGCGCCGCGTTAAACAGTTTCCATGTCTTATAAGGAACTCAGGCGTCGGCCGCGACTGCCACTCTCAGCTTGCATCGTTACTCTTGCATCTGGTATGTTTCGTGTAATATTAGCTAAAACTACGTAGAAGCCCCAAGATGCCTATCGAGCTCATTGACCAGCCGAACCCGGGCCCTTTGCCTTCACACCTGCCCATAGAGTCCCTAGCCCTTTGCAAGTCACCGAAGCATACTGTCTTGGGCCCAACTCTTCTGGAAGATGTAAAGGCTTTCCGAAGAGCAGCAGACTACCTTGCGGCTGGTAAGACCATTAAAACATTCGCGCCCACGCTTGCTAACATAGATAACTTCAAGCAATGACCTTGATTCCATTGACCGAGACCTCCAGTCAGCTCTAATCTGGGCAGTGGAGGAAATACAAAAAATCCAAAGATCAGCAAGAGCCGGTCATCCCATTATCAAGCCGCGGTGGCCAATGATTGTTTTAAGGACGCCAAAAGGTTGGGGATGCCCGAAGAAAGTGCACCACCAACTGGTCGAGGGCTCCTTTCGTGCTCATCAAGTACCTCTCCCCAATGCAAAAAGTGACGCTAGTGAGCTGCGGATTCTTGAAGATTGGCTGCTTTCCTACAAGCCCTCGGAACTATTTCCAGAAGGGCAAGTAATCGATCGTATAAAGCGCTGCCTGCCAAAGGACATGAACAAGCGACTTGGGCGAAACAGAGTCACATGGGGTGAACGGCACCAGCTTCATGTCCCCGACTGGAATCGGTTTGCAGTTTCAAAAGGAAGTCTGCAAAGCTGCCTGAAAGTGGCCGGGAATTTGCTTGACGAGACGATCCAGTTCAACCCACATGCACTTAGAGTATTTTCCCCGGACGAGCTTGTCAGTAACAAGCTCGACAAGGTGTTTGATCACACGTCGCGCAATTTCCAGTGGGACCAGTTCAGTCGTAACCATGGCGACCAAGTTACAGAAATTCTGTCAGAGCACGCTTGTGAAGGTATGTCCGCATAACCCAACAAGCACTTAATTAGTTGATCTCCAACAACCTTAGGTCTTATGCAGGGCTATACGATGACCGGACGTACGGGCATATTTCCTACATATGAGAGCTTTCTTCCCATCGTCACCACCATGATGGTTCAGTATAGCAAATTCCTCAAGGTCTCTCGCGAAACGCCGTGGCGTAAAGACCTCAACAGCCTCAATTATATTTCTACCAGCACGTGGACCCGCCAAGAGCATAACGGGCTTTCTCATCAAAACCCGGGCTTCATCGGTGCTTTGCTACAGTTGAAGCCCAGCATCGCGCGGGTATATTTGCCACCCGATGCCAACACCTTCCTCTCGACATTCGCACATTGGCTCTAAGGCGCCGACACTCCCGTGCTGGCTCAGCCCAGACGAAGCTCACGACCACTGCTGTGCAGGAGCCGGTATTTTCAAATTCGCCAGCACTTTTGGCGGCCTGGATCCCGACATTGTGCTGGTTGGCATTGGGGCGGATCTGACGTTCGAAGTGATTGCCGCCAGTGCTTATCTTCAAGCATTGATCCCCATGCTGTCCGTACGTGTCGTCAACGTTACCGACCTCATGATCTTAGCCCGCGAGTCCACACATCCCCATGCTTTGGACGATGAGGTTTTCAACACATTGTTTACTTCCTCCCGTCCTATTCACTTTAATTATCACGGCTACGCACACGAATTGCAAGGCCTCCTGTTCGGACGCGCGCGCCTCAACCGCATGACAGTCTCATCGTACGAGGAGGAAGGTACAACCACAACGCCTCTCGACATGGTCATTCGCAACAGGTGTAGCAGATACCACGTCGCCGAAGCAGCGGTAAAAGCCCTTGCCAAGGCGAACCCAGATGCGGGGTTGGATTGGCAGAAGTTCCTCGCGAAGATCGGAAAAGATCTGGCACGGGTTCAAAAATGGATCTGGAGGGAGGGTACAGATCCACCAGGCACCTGGGATGTGCCGGTGTTTCCCACCAAGGCAGAACGGCACAAGGAGGCTGAACAGCAACTGAGGTACGAGGACACCTTACTTCCAAAATTGTGGCGACGGCAGAAGCAAGAGGCTGGGCTGTTGGCAAAGGATGAGACAAACGGAGAAAGAGGGATCGATGTATGAGTGTTCGATACACACACTTGATGCTTGGTTTTGAGGTGGTCTTTGGAGCAGATGGATGAAAGTTAAGTTCTTGGTTATTCGAATTTCTCGAACATGGTGGAAGGTGGTCATTAGATGTTACGATTGAAATGCTGTTCTTTAGCTCGGGTGAGCTGTCTCATTACTCACATCGTAAAATGCAAGGGGTATATGCTGAGTCAAACCTCTTATAAATCGGATAGGACAGGATTGATTGATGGGCACGAAATTTTGGTAGGAAAGAATCTGGAACCAATAGTTCACACATGCGATATTATGACAAAGCGCGGACAAAGAACTCAACCCAATTTGCAAACCTTTTGCAAACCTTTGGGTAGATGGCGATGAGGATGCTCATGTAATACGAGTCAATCAGACCATGGTGGCGTGAGAGCGGGGACTGCCGTAGGAACGAAAATTCGTTCTGGGTGGAAACGGTGCTTTGCCTCGGTGGAAAACAGGCGCAGCTACCTGCTTTGTTGGGCGGATACGAGTCCTCTCCAAATTTCGTCTCGGAGAGAAGACCCCTGGCAGAGGCACAGGCCCTCGACTGGCTGGGAGATGTGCCCTACCCCAACATTCCTCCGGCTTGGTCCATTTGGACTAGATATCGCTCGTTAATGATCAGCTGAGCCTCCTTTTGAGACATTAGTAACCCTTGGTCTCTATATAACTAATAATGCAGTAGGCACAACAGAGGTACTCTAACAAAGCGTAAAGCTCTATCATCAAAGATGTCTATACTCGAAAGCTACCATTCTCACATTCCAACTACGCAGCAGAGGTCGCAATCACATTCGCCTCGATGCAGGCGCTCAGCTACTCCGCCTGTCGACCCTAACATATCCGAGAAGAGGTCAAGGTCCAAGTCCAGCCTGAGGCTTACCGGATTCGACGACGGTCATCAGTCTGGTGTGGTGGTTGACTCTCAAGCCGGTACCAGACACGACGCAGTTTTCACTCCACAACCCAGGAGTACAAAACTGCCCTTGTTCGTCTTGACTCAAGCCACGCGCGATTCGTCTAGTGGCAACTCCCAGGTCGAAAGCCAACAAGAAGCCATCAAGAAGGTTCCAAGTCCGAAGAAGAGGACGCCACGGCCGCATGAGCAATATCTACCAGTACTTCCGATCCAGCGGCAACCATCACCGCACTGTAGTGGTAGGGAGAGGCCTCTCAGTCCTTTCCGTGCCTGTTCCTGGGACCGCGAGGACTACAAGCACTGGATGCAGATGCGTTGGCTTGCAAGGAATCCAGATACGTGAAAAGAGTTGTGTGGATAAAGATGATTAATGTGGGAGACTCTGAAAAATTGGCATAAGGTCCTACAAGGGACCCTTGTTTTCTGTGTATGCTTAAGTTCCTCCGGACGCGGAGGCTTTTTTGCTGTCGGGGGTCTATTGAGATAAGTTACGGCGTAACTCCCCCTCACAACGGCAATTTGCCATTGCCAAAGCATAGTAAAAATGAGCATATGGTTGAAAGGATATTGGTTCATTGGCCTGTTGCGACGCCTGGTTGCACATGGAGTCCTTACTTAACAACCTGGTTATTGCTTGATATCATCCGCAATGAAATAGCAAAAGAGCAATGCTTGATGAAGCATACTCTGAACTCGTTAATGCTGACAACATCACATCTCTTGGGAAGGACAGCGTGTACTCCTACGTTACCTGTTATGGAAATGCACAAGTATAATTTCTTCTCCTCCTGGGTCAAGTTTCAACACTCCTTCCGTCAGGTATATTTTCCATTGCCACATCTCAATCTATATAGAGTACAGTATTTACGCCGAAAGGCGCTCGTCATTCTTCTGAATGCTAATGCATCGATTCGACGCTCCTGAAGTGCTGCTTGCACTTGGCCTGGCGGAATCGAGATCCTTTTCTGGAGCCTTGCCTCTGGCAAGACGACGGCTATTACGGCCAATTAGGGGGAGGTCGTGCCAGCTCCGCTCATGCTCCAGCTCCAATGACCGGAGGGCAAAGGCCGCGATTGCTGAAAACACAAATAATGCTCTACACACATTTGGTTAGCTAGGGTCTCATACTGACCCTGCCCGACTGGCCTTTCTGTGGACAAATGTCAAAACGTACAAATTTGTGATAATGAAGGCAAACAGTGCCTTGGCTATCCTGCAGTCGCAATTGCTGCTGTTCTTGAACACACGTAACCCGGCGTACTTGTCGTCGAAGACTGAACACGTGTCCGTAGCGTCGTGATTCCACACAACAGTCAAGCCGATCCAGGCACCGGTAAATAGCAAGTCAAGGAAGGTCAGTGTGGTGAAGAAGAAGGAGCCTTCGAAGAAGATGGGTGCAAAGGAGAAGAAGGCATAGGGCGCACAGACGCAGGCAATGGCTTCACTTGCGTACAGCTTGCCGGGTAGAGCGAGCTTGGCGCCATTGAAGTCACTGATGAGACTGGAGGCAAGGCCGATAAGGGCGAGGGAAATCAACATCTGCACACCGCGCAGACAGAGGAGAAATATGCGGAGGAAGATCTCGTCAAGAGCTTGCAAGAAGCTCATGTCGGTGACGTCGAAATACATGAATACGTAGAGTGTGAGTATCAGATTAAAGCTGGTTGTTGGTGTTTAAGAAGTGGGAAGATCCTGGTATGCTCCTTAGCAAGGTACTCGCTTGGGTCAATATATATTGTTGATGCTTGGATTCTACGTATGGAGTTGAAACCAAGGAGTCGCGTATGCGCGTCTACCGCAAATTCCATCACCTGAGCGCTGCTTGGTGGCGTGCATCTCTGCTATTTCGGCAGGCATGCTAAAAGAGTGTGATTGCGCGTGATGTTATTCTTAATTACTGAGAAGGGTGGAGTTAAGAGGTATTAATTAGTCTTTCAGTACAATCCTTGGCATGGCATGTCACCCCACTGCACCAAACAAGGGCACTAAGAATTAATTAATTATGGCTAGACTTCTTTTGACGGGACTTTCTGACAGTTTGACATTGCAGCCTTTCGTCTCAATCGTCAACTACGCGGAACTCAACAGACGTTTGAATTTAAGCTAATTCATGGCTGGATCCAAGGAGCAGCTGGTTGTCCTTTGCGCGAGGCACATTTGGGGGTGCGATCGTCATTATGGAGATAAGCCGCGGACGGGTCAACCTCTCAGGTTGTGGCTAATTGTAATCCTCATACGTCACTTAGACAACATACTCGGGTGTCAGAGTACCAGCCAGCATTAAAAGAACCGGTGGGTTTCTTCTTCTTGTTTTGTCCCGTGTGAAGTCTTATTTGGTGGTATGAATGTGTGAATGTCAAGCAGCAAATCAGTAAATCTATCTCTAAGTTTCGACCTCTGCTTGCCCTTCCTTCATACTTTGCACACGCGACCAGCACACAGACGGCAAGGGCCGGCCTTGACCGGACCAGCCCCACCAGCAGCGACTGTGATCAGCTTTTGTCAGCACCGAAGCATGGCAAGAAGGGTGATGGTGGCACCACAACGCGTGGATGCGCCGCTGACATCTACGGCCACTTTCCTCGTGCTCTCAGTCAACGATGGCGAGGATGCCACAAAGCGTGTTCGCTCAACACTGGCCAATGTGTCTGGCTTGAGCAAGAATATCGCGATTCGCGATCTCAATTCGCAGTTTGCGGCCACAGTTGGCATCGGCAGCAATGCTTGGGATCGACTTACTGGACTGCCCAGGCCATCGGAGCTCCATCCGTTCCCGAGCGTCAAGGGGAAAACGCACACGGCAGTGTCGACGCCTGGAGACTTGCTATTCCATATCCGTTCGGAACGGCGAGACTTGAATTTCGAATTTGAAAGCCAGTTGCTGGACCGGCTGGGTGATGCGGTCACGGTGGTTGACGCGACAAATGGCTTCCGTTACTTCGATGTGAGGGATCTGCTCGGCTTTGTCGACGGGACTGCCAATCCTGTTGGAGATGACGTCGATGACTGCATCATCGTCACAGAGGCAGATGATTCAAATGCCAATGGAGGAAGCTACGTGGTCGTCCAGAAGTACGTCCACGACCTGAAAAGATGGAAGGCCCTTCCAACCGAAAAGCAAGAAGCAATTATCGGGCGCACCAAGCTCGACAACGTTGAACTCGATGACGCGCCGGAGGACAGGCAGAAAGCACACAAGACGCTGAACACGATTGTTGATGAGCAGGGCGAGGAGCACGACATCCTGAGGGACAACATGCCATTCGGACAGCCGAGTTCTGGAGAGTTTGGAACCTACTTTATTGGATACACAAAGAAACTATGGGTGCTTGAGAAGATGCTGGAGCGAATGTTTATTGGGGACCCGCCAGGATTGCATGACCAGATCCTGGACTATTCCACACCGTTGACAGGCACGACCTTCTTTGTGCCCAGCGCAACGGTTCTGGGTCGTCTCGACCCCGACTGAACAAGGGAGGGAGGGTCCTTTAATAATGAACACAGGCAAGAAAACGGAGGGGAGAAGAGAAAATACATAGATATTGGACAACGCCAGACCGTTTGACTGCAGTGTCGAGATCTTCAAGCGCTTCCGCGCGCCCTGGAAGGAGCAGCAGGAGACACGGCCTGACTTGCTCTCTTTTGGACCCGCTTTTGGACCCGCTCTTTCCTTACCTTTTTTTTCTGCCTGGTCTCCCCACAGAACAGACTTGCCAAGGCTGAGGCGGAGCGGCTATAGTTCCGCAACGAGACTCGGCTGTGGCACTAGCCGAAGGGCCACGGCTTTTCACCTGGCAAGTTTCCAACGCCTCTTCACACCGTCTTCATCATGCAGGGTGACTGCTGCCTTGCCCAAGAGCCGTGTGCAAGCAGCAGCAGCAGCAGCGAGAAGTGGTGTCAATCAAACAAATAACAATACCTTGGCCCGCTTAGCGCCGACTGTGGATTTCCGCTCCGCTAAGCCAGACAAGAGGAGGCTCTGCCGAGCATTGGCCTTTCTATTTAACATCTCCAGCATGGCATGAACCAAGCGGTGCTAGAGACCGTCAGCCTCGGCATCC
Source organism: Chaetothyriales sp. CBS 132003 (assembly GCA_003709865.1). NCBI lineage: Eukaryota > Fungi > Ascomycota > Eurotiomycetes > Chaetothyriales > Chaetothyriales sp. CBS 132003. Next base: position 82,813 of record QRBJ01000071.1, on the reverse strand, counting down.
GCGATGGCGAGACAGCCGTCTGCGATCATTATCGCCAGGTGCGAACTTTTGAAAGCGAACTTGATGCACCGCCACTGACCCCGCTCACAGACACGGTGCCCGCATTGACCAGGCCGACAGATCATGGCGAAGGAACAATGCGGCCACGGCCTACGATCCTCCGCTTTCCTACGGCGGCTGGATTCAGTGCCAGATGCTGGGCAGCCGCATTTCGGCCGAGCTGGACGCGCTTGAGGCCAGCGCCAAGACGGCGTGGCCGAATGAGGATGTGAGGAACCCGCGGCCGAGGAAGCGACGACGGATCATCATCCACTCGTCTCCGTACCTGCGCTGCGTGCAAACGGCAGTCGCGATTGCCGCCGGCCTCAACCAGGCCCAAACAGGCAACCGCGCGGCACAGAGAGCGACACGCACGCCTCTCTCGCGGCCTCGCGCCGCCCGCGGCTCGCCCGCAATCCCGGAAGAAGACACTGAGGTGCCCCGATCGACGCCGCAGAACCGCGCTAAGTCACCTCCTGCTCGCCAACGCGACCGCCCAGAGCTGCGGCTGGACTCGTTCCTGGGCGAATGGCTGTCACCCGACTATTTCGAGAAGCATGTGCGGCCGCCAGCGTCGGAAGAGCTGGTGCAGCGAGCCAAGCAGTATCTGCGGCACCCGGCTGAAAAGATCCAGGGCGCCGACATGGCCAGCCCGCTGGTGCCCGACATCGGGTCCGTTGACTGGGGCGGGAAGGAGACGGAGCTGGCGGCGGCGGCGGCAGCGGCAGCGGCACTGTCACTGCACGACAAGACGGGGCTACGCGCCATGGCTGCGACTGGGCACGCCATGGCCAAGACTGCGCGGCATTTTTCGTTTGAAACGGGCCCGCACGGCAGACTGGCAGGGTTTAATGGCATCGGCAAACTGGCACCAACGGCCTACCACCCGCCAGTGCCCACATACGCCATCGCCACGCACGACCCAATTCCCGTGGGTTTTGTGGCTCACGCCCGCGATGCCTGCGTCGATGTCGACACCGTCTGGGATAGTGAACAGCCGCCGCTGTCGTGGGGCGACGGCGGCCCATTTGACGAGGAGTGGGCGGGCATGCACCGCCGATTCCGCAACGGGCTCGAGAAGATGCTGCAGTACTACGGGGACGCGGATAGGGACAGCGACAGCGACATCAACAGCGACGACGACGACAGCGGCAGCGGCAGCGACGACGACGACATTGTTCTCATCCTGGTTACGCACCAAGCAGGCTGCAACGCGCTTATCCGACTCATGACCGGTGCACCCGCTCTGCACGACGTCGGCACCTCGTCGCTCACGCTGGCTGGCCGCAAACCGGCAGAAGCAGGCATGAGCCCGATCCGGCGAACGCCGTCCCACCGCCGCGGCTCGCTCGACATTGGCGTGGCGGATGAATACGACATGAAGATCATTGCTTCAATCGAGCACCTCCGCGGCGGCAGCAACGCTCTAGGCCTCAACTCGCCGCGACTTGGCACTTCGCCGGCGTTTGCCAGCAAGCGAGCCGTCGGGCTCGGCTCTCCAGAAGGATTCTCTATCGGCGAATCCATGACCTGGCGCTCCACCAGCGGCAATGTGCGGCCCAAGCGGAGCCAGAGCCAGAGCCAGCACAGCCATGTCCCCGACGAGGTCCCCACGGCTGCTCTCACGGGCCTGTGGGGAGCGTGGCGTCACGACGCTTCCATTTCGTCCGTGTCTACCGCTGATACCGCGACTTCTAGTCTGAATGTCCGTCGTGACACGGATATGACCGACCACGTGACCGTGAGCACCGACAGCAAGTGCGCATCAGCAAGCGGAAGCAGCGACCAAGGCGACGTGGCCGGCCACAGGGGAGGCATGGCTGCGAGCAGTGACGTCATGGCGAATGGACACTCGGCCACGCACGACAGAGGGTCTTCGTCGGCGGAGCGGGCCAGGAGCGCGTCGGAGCACGCCACCAGGCACGCCACCGGGCACGCCACGGGGCTGTGGGGAGAAGTCGGAGGCGGTCGTGGGTACGGATCGGAAATCAATCGGAGCAGGAGTCCAGGAAGGCGACGATGGACAGCGGTGGACGGCAATGGCTAGTCCACCGTGGGATACAGATGTCGGTGAATCAGGCCACGTCTTATTCTCACCGTCTTAATCTCACCGTCTTATTCTCACCCTGCATCGCACTCTTATTCTTACCTTTACTTGGCCTCTTGGTACTTGGTCCAACTCGCGTCAAAACTGTCCTTATTCACCGCCCACTCGCGGATATACTCCTTTTCCAGCTCATGCGTCTTGCGCCCCAGGAGCACCAGACTATGCAACGGCGGGCCGAGATCAATCTCTGCCAATTCGCTCAGCGTGCCACACGCAACCTGCTGCTCCTCACTGCCCACCCGCGCCGCTCCCACCGCCAGACTATCCTCGCCATACACGCCCTCTTTCCGCGCGGCTTCCACCTCGAGCATCTGCCTGGCACACTGCGCCACGCTCATGAACCGCGGCGCTTCATACCTGATCCGTCGCCCGCTCCCGCCGCCCGCCACCATCGCGGCCAGGTCCGGCTCCTTGACCTTGATGTCCACCAGCACTAGCGTGTGCAAGCCGATCGACGTGTTCTCCTTGATCCGGTCGTAGAAACTGTCTGGTCGCCAGCTCTCCGTGAAGAAGACCATCGACACGGTCTGCCCAAAGTTGTATAGTGAGAGTCCTGTGGCGCCGCCAATGGCGGTGAGGATAGAAGGCGCGTGCACCGTGCGCACTGCTATCGACTGCGAGCGCGCCCGCAGTGCGAGGTCGGTGTGTGTTGTGGCTCTAATACGCAAATAGACTCGTTTTCAGTATACATACAATCAACGGCCAACGCCGCGGTGGTTTGGTTCGGGATGTAGTAGTCTTGTTGACATGTGTGCATACCCAAATGGATCGCCAACAACGAGAAAAGCAACGTTTAGCTTGTCGGCATTCTCCAGGATCTCATCGCTCTTCTGCTCGACCATATCCCGGTCGGCCAGGATGATTGGTCGGCCGTAGAATTCTTCCTAACATCCCCATCCCCAGGCGCTGTCAGAAAGGAAAAATAGCAAGAAGAAAAATGTCAGCGTAGCGAAAAATCCCTGGCATGGCATGGCATAGCACGGCATAGCACGGCATGAGACAGAAAAGGGGGAACGGTGCATACCAATTTCTTCTCGTTTACTAGCAGGATACTGGTGTAGGCCTCGAGGTACACCCGGTCAGCAGACTTGACGATTTCAAGGCCTTTGACTGAAATGTCTTTCTCGTCGGCCAGGCCGAGGCCAACGAGATAGAGCATGATGCTGGTCTTTTTCTGCAGTTGGTCTTTTTTCTGCAGTTAGCCTTTTTTCTGCAGTTGGTACTGTTCGTTTTGACAAAGGAAAAATTTATAAGCAGGAAAATCAGCGCCAAGCTTCAATGGCCGGAAACACAACTGATCTTTACCAAGTCGCTATTCTGCGTACACCAACCGTATAGGACCCCCGTTCCAACTCAATGCCCTAACCCTTTGCTTTTCTATCATTACAACACCCTTCTTGCCGCTGATACTATCATCACTCTTTCCGTCATCGTCCATTTCTTCTCTTCCTTTCTCTCCGCCCGGCCATATTTCAACTCCCCTCCACCATCGCCAGGATTTCGGTAAGCAAGCCCATGCAACGACAAAGATCTAAATTCCGCCGCCCATGTCCTGCATCTACACCGCAGCCCGAGTGTAATTCCAAGTAGTGGTTGTGGTAGTGGTAGCAGTAGCTCGCTTCGCATTACCCTCCGTTTGGATATACTAAGGAGAGCAATCTCAGTCTAGATGTGAGAACTCATCTAAACCACAATCACGATTTCTAGAGTTACAAGTTCTGGGTCGCGGAGGAAGGTGACCATGTTCTTGCACAGTCTGTCCAACTTCCACCGCCGAGCGCTAGGCTGCAGGCCAATCGCGATCTACATGGAGTGAAGAAGTTTGCTTGCAGCGACCCGCGGAAGGTCAAGTTCATGGACCACTTTGCTGAAATTGTTGAACATGCCGCCCTTTCTCTCGGGCAGAGTCCTCAATCTCAGAAGGTTCAACCACTCTCCAGTAGTAACGTCGTAGTCATCCCAGCGCTTTACTTCTGTGCGACCAAATGCCGGGACCCGATCCTGAGACAACAATCACTGCGTCTGACTCGACAATCACTGCGTCTGACTCGACAATCACTGCGTCTGATTCGACAATCACTGCGTCTGATTCGACAATCACTGCGTCTGATTCAACAAGCTCCACGGGAGGAAGGCGGTTGGGCATTTGTCGCGCCGCATCGCGTGATTGCGAAACCCATTTTAGTCCAAGAGGGCGAGAGTCGGCTTGCTTTCTGAACCCCCTCCCGAAAGGCGCAGAACGCAGGCCTGGCAGCGGAAGATGGCCGAGTCGCCGATGTCAGTATTGTGAACCGCCAGTCTCCTGGTGGCAGACGACGTGAAACTCTCTAACTTGGCAGATGTGAGGTAGCAAGTGGCGGTTTGAGAAGGATAATTAGTCAATGACTACGCTTGGCTAGGTGACACAGCAGTAGAGGTTTGGTCAGATGCACAACCTGAGAGCTGTGAGAGTTGAGAGCCTGTGCATGGATACACAAAATGCAAACAAAATGCAAACAAAATGCAAACATTTACCTTGATGCTCAGTCAGTCCTTGCTGTCTGAGGTCAGCATGAAAATAAATATCCTAATGGTATGACAATCATGCCCAGGTGACCTCTATAATAGGCAAATTTAGGGGCGTTGTAACCAGCCAGTGCCAAGAAAAATGAAAGGCAACCAGCCTAAATGTAATTTAGCACATATTTGTATTAGCTTAGTCTGTCCTATCTGAATCTTGCCTTCCTTTCCATCTCACTTTCGTCATTGTTTGCTTGTTTGACCACACCCCTCTGCCAGCCAAGCAACATATATACCACTGTAGCGCTGTGCAGAGGAGGAATAAATATATCGCTGTCTGGTTGGTTGTTGTTGTAGTTGTTCTTTGGTACTTGGAGTCAATACCCAGCATGGCTGCAGACAGGCCTGCCAAGTATAGGCAGGAGATACAGCAGGTGAGTCTCCTCATTCACTTGTTGCCATGTACTCGAGAGAAGGGGGAAATTTTACATGCATTGCCAATATCAGCAGTTATCAGGCCTTGGTTAGTGAAGCAATGCATATATCAATCTTCTGCCTTCACAAAGGCTGGCTCTTCATTCACAATAGCCAGCCCCAGGCCCAGGCCCAGGCCCAGGCCCAGGCCCAGCGTGTCTTCACTCCAACATCCACACCAAGTCAAGTTCTTGTTAAATTACGGAGCTTGCTGCCCTTCTTTCCCTTGCATATATTATCGCCATGGCATCTCGATTCAGCTTTGGTGGTCTTGGCGACCCTAATTATTTCTGCGACATCAATGAACCCCATCAGCACGGCGATGATGAGAGTCGAGAAGAGTTCAAACAGAGACTGATGCACTGGATCCGACAGATGATGTTCGTGTCTGGCGAAACGGCGGAGCCGAGCGCCGAGACAACATGGATGATTGAAGAAATTGTCAGAGAGCAGGTCTTAGAAATGGTGAGTCGATCAGGCCTATGTCCTGTCCTGCAGGGGCGAGATCTAAACATCAGCAGCTGAAGGAAGCAACGACACTGGCTAACCGACGCGGCTCAAAATCAATCGCCATTGTCGACCTTATCTTCCAGATCCGTCACAACACGGCCAAAGTGTCTCGGCTCAAGACCTTCCTGTCGTGGAAAGATGTGCGCAAGAACGTCAAAGACTCTGACGACAAAGGCGGCGGTGACGCTGATGCAGTCGACTTTGACGAAGCCGGCCCAGGGGTCAATACGTCGGGTCCGCAGAAGACTTCGGCAAACAAGAAAGCCAAGCTTGTGTTGCCGTGGGAAGTGCAATCCTTTTACGCCGAGCAGGTGCCTGAACGCGAGGACGAAGAAGACGAAGAGGAGGAGGAGCAGAACGAAGCTTCTCTGGCGCGGCTTGCGGCAGCGGATGAGAGGACGAAGAATATGACCAAAGATGAGTATGTGTACTGGTCGGACTGCCGACAAGCCAGCTTTACCTTCCGCAAGAGCAAGAGATTCCGCGAGTGGGCCGGCTTCGGCACGGTGATTGACTCGAAGCCAAACGACGACGTGGTCGACATCCTCGGCTTCCTCACCTACGAGATTGTGCAGACGTTGACCGAGGAAGCACTCAAGGTCAAGGCGGCCGAGGACCTGGCAAACAAGAAACTCAACCAAGGTAGAGGCGATAGTGAAGCAAGCAACAAGCGGAAGAGAGAAGGATGTAGTCTGTTCGAGATGCCGGAGGAAGGACGTTCACCGGTCGAGCCAAAGCACGTGCGGGAGGCCTTCCGGCGCCTGCAGACGATCCCCAAGAAGCACACGTTTATGAGGCAAGGCTATGCCGGGGTGAGGACACCGTTGCGGCTGATCTGACCCCACGGCCGGCCCATGGAAGCGATGGCCTTGGGTCTGCACATCATTTTGCTTTCAATTAGCGAGGAGTTGGGGAAGGCGGAGATGATCTCGCTTGACATGGACGCCTTTTATCTGCTCCTTTAATCTGCTCCTTTTATCTGCTGTTCAAGAGCAAGGCTTAAGAGCAAGGCTTAAGAGCAAGGCTTAAGAGCATATCTATCAATCACTAGACTTGCTATTCATTGTCCGCAGCAGCTTTACCGCAGGGTAAAATCTGCATCGGGCTCTCGCCCCATTCAGACAAGGGTGAGGCCGCTCTACACGATGAAGCTTGATAGTGATGCTGGCTCTGGTCGCCGCCGTTTCAGGCCTATGTATTCTCTTAGACGCCTTTCCTTTGCCTGCCGTGCTCCAGTTGCCTCTAGACCCAATGCCCGTAGTAAAGCCCCCAGTTGCTGTGGTGGCATCTGGCGTATGTCCCCAGAAGTAGCAGGAAATCCATCAATCTCGTCACCTGTTTCGGGGTTGACAAGTGGAGATAGGGCTTCAGTTGAGGAAACAACACAGGCGTTCTGAACACGAGCGGCATTGTTTCGATCGCTAGAATAATCAGCAGCTGGATTTACAAATAGATAGAATGATAGATACATACAGATTGGTCATTCTTTCGAAGCCTCGTCTAACTTCTTGGGTAAGATCTCGCATGGCATCAAGAAGAGCGCGGCCATTGTCAATTGCAGGTATATTCGGAAACTTCAGAGATTCCTCATAGATTGTACGGTGTGCTTCGCTCAGGCGTTGAAGATCCGGCTGATTCTCAAGAGGATTTTGATCGTCAGAATTTTCGTCACTGACATTTTCAGCCATCATAGTGGTATTTGAGCCTCACTTGGTGATGGTGAACAAGGGGAAATGTAAATCAAGGCGAGGGTAAGTACAGGATGAAGCAGGTAAAAGCGGCAACAGCGAGGGTAGGCGCGATGCAGGGTTTCCACTGACGCACCGCGATGGAGCACTCTTTGCGCCTGCCCTTGATCACATTAGAGGCTCCTGCTGTGCAACGTTGTACACGTTTGCTTTCAGCATGTTGTCGTCGTCGTCGCTGCCGCCGCTGCTGTTGCCACCCCACTCAGCGCTGAGGTCGGTCCTTCCGCTGGCGCACTTTCCGCGTGTACTCCTTCCGCTCGAGTGAGCCTGACGAGCAGCCTTCTTGTGGAGCGTCTACCTCGTGTATAGACTATACACCCATACACCCATATACTTATACACCCATACACATAATACAAAGCTTCCCCATATTCCCGCCGTTGGCCTCTTCCCCCCAACTCAAGCATTCATGCCCGTCTATCTGGCCCACGGCTTCCGCTGGCCGCGCGAAGGCTACACAGGCATCCGTGTGCACACGATCGTGCAGAACTTGGAAAATGTGTCTTCCGAGTACATCCAGAATGCCCACAGCCGTGCCGGCCTGCTCGCTTCACTACGCAAGCTGTATCCCGACGTGATGTCGGAGCTAGAGAAACCACAGTCGGGCTGTATAGACTTTTTGGAGCAGTACGACCCAGAAGACGTAAGTGAAAACGCGATATCGCAGCCCTACGCGTTTGTCTGCGATCGCGTCGTCATGATTGCCGGCGGGCAGAACGCAGAGGCGCGCGCCAGTCAGCTTCTCCATGGCGGTGGTGGCACGCGCAGGGCTTCTGCCGCATCTCCTGCTGGTGCTAGCGCCAGCACTACAGCTACAGCAGCAGCAGCAGCAGCAGCAGCAGCAGCAGCAGCCGCTCCAAAGAAGCAAGAGCACAAAAAAACACTGCCCATGTCAATTGCCCAGCCTTTCACTGAGTCATCGGCGCATATCGCTGCCCTGAGTCTGTCGGTGGAAGGAGTGACTAGTGAAGGGTCGGGAGCAATCAGCCCAGAGGCCTGGGCAGCGTTGGCGGAGCTGAGAGATAATCTTGCCGAGGGAGAGAGGATTGGATGGTGGGTGGTCTTCAACGGCGATCCCGAGCGTGGTTTTGACCGGAGTGACGAAGACGAGGGTGACGACGATGACGACGAGGAAGGAGAAGAAGAAGAAGACGACGACGACGACGTGGTGGGAGAAGGAGACAGGGATGACATGTCGGAGAGCACTCCTTCATCACTGGCTACCATTGTCCCAGCACCACAGCCACTACCACTACGGCTGCCACAATCACTAACGCAGACAAAGAACCCTGTTCCATCATCATCATCATCATCATCATCGCTCCCACCATCATCATCGCTGCCACCATCATCACCACTACCACGACACACTCCAACCGGAGGTCGGCCCCCGCCGCCCGTGCCCCCGCTGCCTGGTGACGTTCATACTACGAAGCACATGCAGCAATTTTACCCTCGGCAGCAGCAGCAGCAGCAGCAGCAGCAGCAGCAGCAGCATACCCCTTCGCAAAGTGACGCCGCGACATCATCGGAGCCGTCGAGTGCCCTTCTCCATCAGAGGCATGATAGCGGCGGTGCCAGAAGTGGAGGAGCGAGGAGCAGCAGAAGCAGCAACAGCAAAGGCAAGGGACGCGCGAAGGGCTTCAAGAAGTTGTTCGGCAGCAAGTCCTAGCTGCGTTTCATGAGTTTCATGTCTCACACTGCAGTCTACCTAGTGCAGGTGCGATGGGGTAATACTGCCCGAACAGGTAAGAGCATTGTGTATCCTTTGATTTGATTTTGTTTTTTTAACTACTACCAGGTATTCATCCCGTCTGGTCCGGTCGTCATGGACTGATGGACGCAGAGCTCCTAGCCCTGCAGTGGCAATTGATCTATTTTGTCTCGGGCTGTCTTGACAATGTGCTGCATGTGTCGTGTTCAGTGCGATGGCTCCACCCGCAAGCCCGCAAGCAAGCAAGCCCGCAAGCAAGCAAGCAAGCAAGCAAGCAAGCAGACAGACAAGCAGCAAACAGCACGCTAGAAAGATGTCGTCCCGAACTGGATAATTCCTCATCACTATCGAGAAAACTGCACCCTTCCCTTTTTGTTTTGGGATAGACCAGCGTATGCACACACATGCACAGACGTAAGTGGATGAAAAGTGCGCGTGTGCGGGCAAACAAACGAGCATACGAATGAAGGAACAAATCAATCATTCAGCCAGTCAATTAACCGGGCGGCAAGACGAATGCACAGACGTATATCCTAGGCCAGCAAAGCAAACACAATCCAAGAGGCCGTGCTCAGTAGCGTCGGTCGTAGCCTCCGTAGCCTCCTCCCTCGTACCCGTACCGGGGTGGGCTCCTAGGGCGTCCATATGGGTCGCTGCTGCTCCTCGGGTAGGGCTCGGCTAGGTATCCTCGGGGCGGTGGCGCCGTATACGGATCGGCGTCATATCGTCTGGGCGGCGGGCCGTATTCGCCTCGCGGCGGCGAACGGCGCGGGTACCCACGGTCGTAGTAGTCGTCCACTGGCGGCGGCGGTCGTCTGCCCGGTGAGCGCTCCCGTCCATAGCCTCGCGGACTCCAGCCTCGCGCCGCCGGTGGTGGCGGCCCTCGTCGGTCGTAGTCGTCGTAGTACCGGCCTCGTGGCGGCGATCTCTGCCGGTATTGGCGCGTGTCCGGCCGCTCTTCTTGGATCTGGGCCATGTCAGGGCTTGCGTCCGGGGAAGAAAGGTGGCTTGCAGCTCTCGCAGCTCTCGCAAGCCTACTACTACTACTGACATCGGGCGTGCAGTGAACTGTGTTGCCCTTGAACTCGCGATTGTCCAGCTTCTCAACCGCGCTCTTCAGGTCTTCCGAAGTCTCGAACTCGACGAAGCTAGCCACCACGGTTAGCCATCAGCCCTGTGCATCTATTGGTCTGCCACTCCCACCCGTAGCCTTTGCCTTCGCGATCTCGGCCCGTCTCGGAGTAGACGACGTCAAGTTGGCCCGACTGGCGGGCAAAGTCTTTCAGATCCTGCCGGTTGTGAGTGTGGTCCTTTATCTTGCCTGCCGCGTGTGCGTGTCCAGACCTGCCAGCTTGTGTCTCCGGACAAGCCGCTGATGTTCATGCGGTAGATGGTACGCCGAGGCCTCGGAATGGTTCGCTCCGATGGGCCAAAGTCGTCCTTTCTGCGGGGGCCTCGCGCGAATTGCACCGTCAGCCGTTCGCCTTTGAAGTCCGAGCCATCTGGGACCAGAATTAGACAACAGTGGCCCCCCGGCCGGGGAAGGCGCTCGGGTAAACAATACGAAAGACTACAGGCTCGTCAGTACACGCCGATCGATCGCACGGCTGCGCCGCTCATAGCCCCGCCTACCTGGAACCACATCCTTGGCGTCCATGGCATCTTCATACTCGATGAAGCCAAAGCCGCTCATGAGTTTGATCTCCTTGATTGTGCCGGCCCCGTGGGTCGAGAAGTGCTCTTCGATGTCCTGCTTGGTGGCTGAGTGGTCCAAAATGAGTCAGCCGTGGCCTGATGAAGTTCAGGGAGAACAGCACATCCATCCAGCAAGCCAGAAGCGCCCGAATCAATCCTCCAGGAAAGGGAAATGGCCATCCTACTGTTTCGTGGAAGGTTGCCCAAGTAGAGCCTAGTGGGTGAGACGTCCGCCATGATGAAGAGCAACGACGACAAGACGGCAAGATCACGAGATCACAAGATCACAAGATCACAAGATCACAAGATCACAAGATCACAAGATGTGCCCGACAAGGTGTAGTCAGCTCTTGAAATAGCACAAGACCAAAGTTCCAGGAGCTCCAGCCAGATCAAGGACAGTGAAAGCAACAAACGAGATGGTTTGCAGATCCAGTCACCGTGTTGGGTGAGAGGCGACAGCTGGCATGAAAGTGAGGCGGCGTTGAGATGCTGCCAAGACCACGGCTTGGCAACGCTTGGTGACACTTGGCAAATTTGCCTCAACACATACGCAGTGTGCCAAGCCGCACCAAACAAATAGCGCCTGCTAGTGGCCGCAGTGGACCCTTTGGCAAACACGCCGGGTGCGGCTTCCTTTTTTGACTCAGCCTGTCATGCACCTTCTGTTCGCCCCACATACGGTGTATCTGACTGTCTTAGATGGCCATTCATTCGACTGTCTTAGATGGCCATTCATTCGACTGTCTTAGATGGCCATTCATTCGACTGTCTTAGCCATCCATTCACCTGTCCACACTCATCATTCGTCTTTTCGTCGTTCGATAGCCGATAGCTATCCGACACAGCCTCTCAGCCTCTCAGCCTCCCGCCATTCTCTCTATATTTAAACAGTTTAACCAGTCCTGGTTGCCTGCCAAGCAATCATGTATGAGGCTGATCAGAGGTGTCTAAAATGGCTTTGACACTGTCGTACTTGGCACATGTCATGTCGTGTGTCGTGGTGCATGACGCCGACGATGAGATCTTGAAATGCCAATGCACGCTCGATCTCCTTCAGCGATACAACGGTCTGCTCGAGCTAGCCAATGACCAGATACACATCTTTCCATTCAGCCATGTCAAGCTCTGCTGGTTCCGTCTATACACCGATGCAAGTGTAGCCAAGGCCGTGAAGATTCTTGAGGAATATTGCAACGTCGGCACCAATGCTCTTTTGGCCGAAGCAGTTGCCGCGCTCGATATGGCACTCATCATGGCTGGCGGGCTGGGCAGGCAGGACCTCATTCAGGATGTGCTCGCTACCATTCAGAAGCATGTAGGTACCGACAGTGACGAAGCCGACTACCCGAGGAAGCGGCCCAGGCTGGGCGCTGGACAGATCACAAGCACAACAAGCACAAGCAAGCAGCTTCTCCCAGATGATCCAGTTTCAATACCCAAAATTTCGTTTCCTGTGCCGGCTATCGCAGCTCCATCCCTGGAGGACTTTCAGACGCACCTGCACCACCAAACGGATCCGCTCATACTCAATGGCGCCCTCAATCATTGGCCCGCGCTCCGTAAGTGGCGAGAGCTGTCGTTTTGGGAAGACCTTACCCTCGGTGGCCGCCGCCTGGTGCCAGTAGAGCTTGGTAGAAGCTATGTCGACAGCGGCTGGGGCCAGGAAATTCTGCCTTTCAAGCGCTTCCTCCACGACTACATCCTTCGACACCCTGCAAGCAGAGACTCTCGCACAGGCTACTTAGCCCAGCATGACCTCTTCAAGCAGATTCCGGCTCTTCATGCTGACATTGCCACCCCAGACTACTGCTATCTGGACGCGCCTCCGCCAGCAGCTGGCACCCCTCTCGCCTTGGCCAAGTCCGCCAAGACTCAGCAACTGAGCCATCCCAGCACGCTTCCACAGCCAAAGGCACAATCCGCCGAGCAGAGTTCTGCCGAGCAGAGTTCCGCCGGCTCCGAAGTTCAGAGCAATATTTGGTTTGGGCCAGCCTGGACCATCTCTCCACTTCACCACGATCCTTACCACAACATCCTCTGTCAAGTCGTTGGTAAGAAGTACTTGCGATTGTACTCTCCACATCACAGTTCCATACTCCAACCCATGAGCAATTCCGTGTTGGCGCCGCACCTAATTGATACCAGCGGAGATCTCGCCATAGATATGTCTAATACGTCTTCAATTGACGTTGCAGCCATGGAGACTTCACCCCAAGAAGACTGGGATGACATGTACCCCAACATTACCGACGTGCCGTACGTTGAATGCGTGCTCGAGGCCGGGCAAGCATTGTACATTCCGATTGGTTGGTGGCACTATGTGAGAAGCTGCTCCGTCGGAATCAGCGTCAGTTTTTGGTGGTAACTTGCGGCGTCAGTTTTTGGTGGTAACTTACGGGGTCAGTTTTTGGTGGTAACTTACGGGGTCAGTTTTTGGTGGTAACTTGCAGCGTCCAGCATCCGTGGTCACCAGGAGCAGTCCACGAGATAGATTAACTACGCCTGCCTGCACAACGTAGAGAATGACTGTTCAGGCAGAATGTAGACAGAGCAAGAATTTACCTCCTCCTCCTTCCAAGATCAAGATTAGATGCTCTGTCTTGTCGAGCATGAGGTGCGTGAGTCGAGGAGCGAGCATTGAGTGTGGATTTACACGCATAATCTCAAAGGCCGATCGCGGTCGAGGCCGCAGCCCCACACCCCTTCACACCACCTTCGCACCCTTTTATCACCACCGAGCTCCTATGTCTTGAACAAACGGAGATCGATCCTACTTTGACGTGAAAATATGCAATGCAACATGCCCTCACTCACAAACTTCATCCTTTTCGAAACGCTACGTTTCAAATCCGCACTAAGCGCAATCGACCAAACTTGCTGCCTAACAGGCAACTCCCAAACAAGGAGCTTTATAAATCACATTGGCCAAATTCAATTCTGATCATCTCTGTATGACAAGCATCCTTCAAACCAAAAGGCCTCATTGCAAGGACCGTAGCTCTGCTCCCCCAATCCCCCCGCAATCGATCATGACCTGAAATTGGTCCAATCGCCCCTTCCAGTTGCCAAAATTGCCTTCCGTGTAACTGGAGCCGCCATGACATCCCTGCGTTCAAGACGCAAATCACTGGCTTCTCCGGTCCCCGAACAATCCCTACCAGCACTCTACACCCGCATCAACCATACGCCCGAATTTCTTCTGCCTTCCACACCTCTTCCAACCGCCAAAAGACCGCGCCTATCCATCCTCTCACTACCCCCCGAAATCCACCTCCATATATGCACCCACCTTCCCTATCCAGACCTCCTGGCCTTCAAGCTTTCCCACCCCACATTCTACAACCTGGTCCAGCCAACAGTCTACAATCGCATCGCATGGCTTGTTTCCCGCAGCAGCCAAGGCCTTGACATACCGCATTTGATGGCCTGCAGCTTTCGGTCCGACCTGGAGTTCCTGGCAAATCGAGAAGTTCAGCATATTCTGAGAGCGAGACTAAAACAAAGCAGGCGTCGAGGTTGGTTCAGCTTGTGGAAGCCTGTTGCCACCGTCGACAAACCTGTCATCTTGCAGAGCGATTGGGTTCACCCAGATAGGAGTAACATGTTAGCGCTGATGCAGAGATTAACAAGACCCCGATACGCGGTTTGGATAGGCATCATCCGAGCCGCTCTCGCCCTCCTTCTGGCAATGCTAGCAGCGTCTCTCCTTGTCTTGATATGAATGAAACTGACATGTAGGCATAATTTATACACTAATCACATCTAGTCGACATCTGACACATACATATATATCTCTGCTTCTGCTTCCCACCCCTCCTCTGCCACGAATGACAGTACACAAATATATATTGGAATGCCGGAATCTTGGCCTTGTTGGCAAGATCACCGTCTTTTTGAGTGAGGTTTGGGGTCCTCAGCCTACTGGCATTCCAGGCCTAACATCCTCACTCCCAAGTTGCTTTCTGTCCTAGTCTATGTACCCGCATTGAGCTTATTTCCCGCCTTCCAAAGCACATAAACCGGGATTTCCAGTCCACATCCACGCTCCAGTCCGGAGATAGCTCGCCGCCCCCGCTCTTCGCTGTCATGTACAACACGCTATACACCACTCGCGCTGCGAGATACTCCGCCGTCTCCCTGTCCATCTCCTTTGCGCTCAGCCCTGCGTAATTGCCTGCGATCTGCAACCAGCTTGTCATCAGCTTACTACTATTGTTATGCCCGGAACGTCAGTAGGCTGGAAAGCCCCAAAACTCCAAAAAGGTAGGGAATCTTGCCACTCTGGGGCCAAGATCCAGGCATTCCCATATATATGTGTGTCATTCATGACAAACTATCTCGTGGTGGTCGGCAGGAAATCCAATGGGAACAACAATCACAACGCCCAAAAAGAGATCATAGTACGTGCCATTGCAGCAGCAAATAGCGGAAATCCTTCCGGCGCATTAAGATGGCAGCTTCGTGCACGGACCAGCTTGGACCACGTATTGCTATCGACTTTGGACTTGAGCGCTCCACCGTCATTGTTGGCCCGCGGCGTGATGTTCGTGGAAGCGTTGTGCAACCCCGCCGAGCCTGATTTGACGAGTGTGTAGAGATGGGGTGGTAGGCAGAGCGATCAGGCGACGGGGATCGCATGGAGGGAGTAGTTGTAAGTGGGCTGGAAGGATATTTTTTCGACTCTGGTTGTAGTTTGAGTATCGGAGTAGTAGAGTCAATTCTCTGAGGCTCTTTAGGGCGACGAGGATGTCGATGGATTGAAAGAAAGGCTTGTGGAAGTGCTTGATTACCAAGGTGACTGCGAGGGTGCCAGCCATGTCTTTTATATCCTCTTTCGGGTAGGGCGATTGTAGTATCATCATGTCGAAAATGCATAATGTGATGTTCGGTACCATTATGGGTCAGACATGAGGCATGACATGTCAGGTAATTAGCATGGCGACATAGCAGCCAACTTACATTACATCCCATTTGACACTTCATCCATATGTTGGTCAGAGATGGGTGGCTTGAGGAAAGTTTTCTTCTGGTTGCTCGCATGGGGTAAGACTAAGTTCCACAGAGTCCCTGGGGATTGCCCAGAAGCCTGAAAAGATTGAGAAGGTATCCCAAATCCTAGGCACTTTTCTTGGGACTTGAATATTTATGCTTGTATTTGGCATCCCATTACATGGCACTTTGCATCCGAAGACACCTCATATGCATGTGCAATCTGAAAATGACTGGTTGTCCTTTCCATCCGCTCATCTGGTGGCCTAGATAATACTGAAGACTTTGATCAAGCGATCTTTGGCCAGCACTCCCAAGATCAGGTGACTGGAGAAGACTGGCCATATGATGACTAAAATATATACTATGCATCAGAATAGTAAAATCATATCAAGGATTAGAATGGCTCCTTCTCATAGAAGAAGTTATGGGCATAATACTCAAGGCTTTCTGTGAGATAGCTCTCGGGCTATCTGACAATGGAGAACAAGGAAAGCAAGAAACGGGCAATCTGTCTGGTCAATTCATCTCTATCTGACAGAGGAACCGTCAGGCTACAGATATACCGAGAGGTGGGGCTTCCAAAAGTGGGGCCCTTGGCGCTGGCCAACAAACGGCAGGTACGCCGTGACACTTTCCACCTCTTGCTTCCAGGAATTGCGCAATACCGGTATGTCTTTGCTTAGCCGCCATAGCTAATGCTGTTTTACCAAATATATTCACTGCTTTGATGTTTGCACCTTTGTCTAACAGCAGCTGGACAACCTCAATATGTCCCATTTCAGCTGCTTTACATAAAGGTGTACCACCACAGTAGACTCTTGCTTCAGTATCTGCACCCCTTTCTAGTAGCAGCTGGACAATTCCAAGATGTCTCTTTCCAGCGGCTATATATAAAGCTGTCTGGCCAGGACTGTCAACTGCTTCAACACTGGCATGGTTCTGAAGAAGGAGCCTCGTGATGATTTTATCTTCACCCAATGCAGCGTACTGAAGTGGCGTGGAACGATTATTGTCTCTAGTCTCGACATTGATGCCATCAACTGCTGGTAATAGGCTCATGGTCTCTTCATTACCTTGTTCAGCTACAATTGATAGTGCAGTTCGACCGTGACGATCTGCTAAATTGATGGTTGGATGGGTGCTAGTAGTTATAGACGAATATTCATGAAGCTGTAAGAGGGCTACGGCTGTGGCTTGATGACTGTTTGCCAAAGCAGCAAGTATGGGGCTTGGGGAGCAACGATCATACGAATCGGATAGAGAAGAGAGCAGAGAGCAGAGAGCAGAGAGCAGAGATCGTATAGACAGAGCTGGATCAAGACTCGAGAGAATTGACGACCGTGTCCCCCGGTCACCTAGATTGAGAGGCTCTATCTGCGCTATATAGCCTGGCTGCGTTCCCTTATCAGGAGCCCCTCACCATCGATGACTGGGGAATTTGTATGGTGCGCACACTGTAATCTCCCACTATTTCATTGTCCCATTGATACCAAGATAATGATATCAGGAGATTGTATCACGTGATCGGAATCTCGGTTTGCACACAGTGGACTGCTGCTGACAGCAAGCAATGGGGATTGATAATGCTCGCCTTGGATAGTTATCATTGAGTTATGCTCAGGGACTGTGCTTATCAGCCGTTCAAAGTTTTGCTCCGCCAATATATACAGAATCGTGGCCTCAGAAGTGTGACGTTGAATATTATGCAGCTCAAGCAGATTTGTAACATGGATCCAATTACCGAGAGGAAAGGCTTTCAAGAACTCAGCTTGCGAAATACCTGTCGCAGCTTCATTAGCATGATGCAGTACATGCCTACTGGCGTATTCCAGGAAGGGAAATTTGATTGTCAGTCTCCTTCTCAGAGATTTTCCATCTCGCGACTGTGCTCCTGGAATTGCTTCATTGGTTGGTGCATGATCGGAGATGTTGATGCTATTGAGATAAGTCTGGCAGCATTGCTTTAACTTCTCATGGCTCAAACTATGAAGGTCACCACGCAAGTCTGGCCACAAATTGCATAGGCCGTCGTCCTTGATGAGAAAATCCCTGACCGATTCGTGGATGAATTGCACCGTGGGCATGCTCGATTTGGTGAGCTCAGCAAGGCCCTTGGAGGCAGATAGCACCAGTCTATCCATGGCATCGTCTGTGGTTGTGTCCATTGAGTCACATTCAGCCAGCTCTGTTGGATCTAGCCCTGATACCATTGCATAGTAGAATTCTTTACGCTTCAAGGGGCGTTTGGCAAAAAGAATCCACTGAAGACAGAGCAGCAGATCCTGCATGTTTTCCCCATCTCTGTTCAAGATGTCTTTGAAGAGATCGCTCAGTTGGGACGGTATCTGTTGGAGTCTCTTCTTGACGGCAAAGATGCGACCGTTTTTAAGCTCGTTGTTTAGGATGGCGACAACTAGGACAGCCCACATGAAGACACCGTTTGCTTTCTCTTGTACCTGTTTTCTGACTTCTTCGATTTCCTTTCCATTTCCTCCTCGGAGATGGCTTTGAACATATTTTGCTAGGTCCTCGCCATGACCCTGTTGGTGTTCCAGTGTCAACTGCAATCCACTTTCAATCACGACGATCGGGTATGGCCGGCTCGCAAAACATACAAAGAGCTGTGTCTCGTTTCTGCGCGCTCTCTGTCCAAGAGCTATGAAGAAGTCGACCATTTCCTGAGCCTGCTTCTCGTCACACTCGTCAAGGGCATCAACGAAGCACTTTAGGTGTCGCTGCCCTAGCCTTGCTGCAGCTGCCGAAAAGAGGTCACACAGCGATTCGATTGTCCACACAGCGCCTTGGCTCGAGTGTGGCGAAACGAAGGGAACATTGTCCAGGAGCTGCTGTAAGTCCGGCGCCTTGTCGAATAGCTGAAATACCAAGGCTCTATACATGCTGATTGTTGACTTTTCGAGTTCATCACCTCTGGCGTTGAAGAAAAATGAAAGAAGTATCTCGGCATTGCGTCTCCTCTTGCTGGCATGGGCATGGGCAAACTTCATCAAATTAGACTTTCCAGCTCCAGGTTTTCCATTGATCCAGAGGAATCCATAATGCTGGTCTAGCTGCTCGGGGTTGGTCCAGTCCAGGTATGTAGGGTGATCTAAAAGCCATTGGCATGTCTCAGAATGTGCCTTTTTGATTGTGTCCCGCCGAGTGTCCATTTGAACAAAGCTCAGAGATTCAAGCAACATACGTCCTCCGGCGGCCCAGCAAGGCAATGTTATTGGAGCTGTTGGGGGCTGGCGTATCGTCGTGCCTCAAGACGCTATAGGAAGTCGAAGTATCCGTTGCTTGCTCATCCCGATCTAGCTGTATGCGATGCAAGCGATTGATCTCATCCTTGAGTCGTGCACGAGCTTTCACCCGTCCCTCGCCGTAAGAGGTGGAAATGTACGCACCAAAAACGTCCTTGCAGACAGTAGGACTCATCCTCTGGGTGCTTTGTCCGGCGATGATCTGCCCATCGAAATCGCTCGTGTTCGGTGAACTGAACCATAGGTGCGCCACGAAGGGCATCGAGGGGTATTGTGGTGATCTTGTGGATTAGCTCTTCAAGTGTCTTCTCGTCGCCCAAGTGATCTCCCTCCCTTGAGAAGAAGTCGACCGACGAGGGAGCAAGTAGTTCCTGGAGGGCCCAGCCCCGCGTGAACCATTTGCTTGTCTGGAATGCCTACTCCCACGAAGAATTATTCCCTTCCCAGTCGCGATTGCGAGATGTAACATCGGACAGGAATGCATAACATTTTTTGCTTTGCCATACCATTCATACATTGAGGCAATCGCACGTGCGACGACTGTACTATCTGACCTGTCGATGCAGCAGGTGTCGACCCAGAAGTAGCCTAAACCGGCTCTGTGGCATTGTTCTAGGCAGAACCGTAGCTTTGCACAACCCTGCTTGTCTTTGCCCAGGCCGCTTTGGATGTCACCATATGTGACCTCATCCTCTTCGCGCCCCGAAGTATGCGAAAGGATGGCATACTCGGGGATATCTTCGCTCAGGTCGCTGGTCAAGTGGACCTCGCCACGATCCAAAGTGGGGCCTGATTAAAGAACGGGTGTGCTATGCATCTAAGTGTTAACTTTGAAGGGGTTGAAGAGCAGCTTGGCGGGGGTGTGCAGGCAGCCACTGTCGTTGGCCTGTTGTTGGTGATGGCCTTGATGTTGATGTTCGACCACGAGCATATCAGATGAAGCATCTGGTGATTGGACAAGACGAGTTGATACAGTTCGGCTGAAGAGAGGAGAGTCTCGCGCCTTGTTTCCGTCCTGCATGACTGTGGGGCCACATGTGCCTCAAGCTCGCCGTCAAGGATGAATTATTATCCCTTAGGCGCACTCTTAGGCGCACTCTCATCGAGAAGCGTACCACTCACACTTCTCTCGATGGTGGACTGAAGAAACCGCGTGACGATGAGGATGGCGGCCTTGAGGTCGCTCATCCTTCTGCTACTTCGTATATCTCTACTTGTTGCCGCTGACAATTCGCAAGTCCCATTAGCTCAGACAGCGTCGATAGAACAGCCTTACCGCATCGCCATCATTGGTGGAGGTGCAGGAGGCACAAGCACAGCCTACCACCTCCGCAAATTCGCGAACGAATCCTCTGTCAATGTGCACATTGCTATAACACTCTTCGAAGCCTCCGCACGTATCGGTGGCCGAACGACGACGGCCGACGCGTTTGATGATGATACACTGCCGGTAGAGCTGGGCGCAAGCATCTTCGTCAAGGCGAACCCCATTCTCTACAACGCTACGCTTGATTTTAGTTTGAATCTCAAAGACTTCACTGAGAAGAACACCAGGTCAGATTTCGAGTGGGGGATATGGGACGGCACGAAATTCGTGTTCAAGCAGACAGCCTCAGAGAGTCTGTGGCTGGGATACTGGGATGTGATAAAATTGATATGGAAGTATGGCACCAGCCCGATCAAGGTCCAACGCCTTACGCAAGCAATGATTGCCCAATTCCTGAAGATGTACCAAGAGCCTGTCTTTCCGTTCAAGGTGCTCCAAGCGGCTGTCGAGCAGACCGAGCTGATGCCGTTTATGGCATTGACGGGCCAGGAGCTCATGAGGGATAAAGGAGTAAGCGAAAGCTTTGCTAATGATATAATCCAAGCCAGCACCAGAGTCAATTATGCTCAAAACCTTGCTCAGATCCACGGCCTGGAGAGTCTGGTCTGCATGGCCACCGACGGGGCCGTGGCTGTGGAGGGTGGAAATTGGCAGATCTTTGATCAGATGACCAAGCGAGCAGATGTGACTGTCCATCGCAGCTCACTGGTAACTGCAGTGGTGAGAGACCAAAACTCTGACAAGTATGCCGTCCAAGTGAAGGGCAACCATGAAGTGGACCCAAAGCTACAGCTGGAAGACTTTGACGCTGTCATTCTCGCTGCGCCGTATCAGTTCGCAAACATAAGCTTCACTCCGCTCCTATCATCGCCACCAGAGCGGATTGACTATGTCTCCCTGCACGTTACTCTCTTCACCTCGCCGCACTCCCTATCCCCCGCGTTCTTCGGCCTCGAAGAACAGAGTCAAGTCCCGTCATCAGTCTTTACCACCCTTCCTCTTGGCTCATCGGGCGACCACGACCAGCACAAGTTCTTTTCCGTATCTACACTGCGCACTATCCCGCCGGGCAAACACTCTGACCAGCCACAGCATCTGTACAAGATCTTTTCCTCACGGCCCCTGAAGGCCAGCTTGCTCGCCGAACTCTATGGCTTCCCCTTCTATCAATCAGACGACGCTTCAGCCGAAGCCGGCATCGACACTGTGGACAAGGAATTCATCAGCTGGTACCACGAAAAAGTGTGGCATAGCTATCCCTACGAGATTCCTCGCACAACATTTGCGGACATCAAGTTGGCCGGCGATCCATCAAGCCCCAACGGCATCTGGTACACAAGTGGCATCGAAAGCTTCATCAGTACCATGGAAACGAGTGCCTTGATGGGCAGGAATGTGGCCAAGCTGATTGTGGAGGGACTGCAAAACGGGTAACTGGCAAGCCAAGCTGTGGTCACTCCTCTCGGCAAGAAAACTGTAGACAACTACGCCTGTACGAATTACATTCGTATACTCATCATCACTTGATGTAACAGCGCAGGGTGTGATGACCCCTCTTTTTGAGCTGTAACATCCATACTATAAGGTTACAATCATTCGGACCAATCAGACCCTAACAAATCCTGATTTCCTACAAGTTTGCCTTGTTTGCTTCAGCCTGGACTCAACTAGTTAATGAACATAATCTCCCAACCTCTTGACTTTGACTTCTTCCCTTTGATTGCGGTAGTTGTGTATCGAAATGGGCTCTATGTCTCCTTCTGACTCATTTGAGCCGCTTTTCCTTGTTGTCGGTGCGGGATCTCGCGGCAACAGTTATGCTCGTGCAGTACAGGCTTCAACCAAGGGCAAGATTGGCGCCGTTGCCGAGATCGATCCATTCAAGCGTGCCGAATTCGGGCGTAAGTACATCTGGGGTGACCGAAAAGCAAAAATCCATGAATGTTTCAGCTCGTGCGAGGATTTCATCTCGTACGAAGTCAAGAAAAGAAAGGCAGATGCTGAAAGCATCAATGTTGCCACTGAAGAAAAGGCTCGGAAAGATCAAGGCAGAATAACCAGTGTGTTTATCTGCACTCTTGACGACACGCACGCGCCCATCATCCGGGCCCTAGCGCCGTTGAACCTGCACATCATGTGCGAGAAGCCGTTGGCATTGAGTCTGTCAGATTGCCTGTCCATCAAATCAACGCTTGAACAGTACCCGCCAAAGATCTACTCGATAGGGCATGTGCTGCGATACTCGCCTCATAATATCCTCCTACGGAAGCTTTTGTGCGAGGAGCAAGTGATTGGTGAGGTGGTGAGCATTGAACATACCGAGCCCGTTGGCTGGTGGCATTTCTCGCACTCGTATGTGCGAGGCAATTGGAGGAGGAGTACACCCGATGCAGGCTCTCTGTTGACGAAGAGTTGTCACGATCTTGATTTTTTGTTGTGGTTGTTGTGCAGTCCCAGTGCGCTGACGGGGAGGAAACCACATATGCCGAGCACGGTCATGAGTACCGGGACATTGAACCATTTTAGGAGAGCGAGAAAGCCGAAACAGGCCGGGAAGGCGACCAATTGTTCGCGTTGTGAGGCAGAGAGCAACTGCATCTATAGTGCCAAGAAGATTTACAGAGATAGATGGTTGAGAGAAGAAAGAGACACAGGCTGGCCTCTGAAAATTGTGGTGCCAGAGATTGAGGATATTGTCAGAACGAAGGGATGGGATGGAGCGGAAACCGTGTTGATGGACAAGCTGGGCGAGGATTGGGATGAGAGCACTCCGGAAGAGGTAGTCAAGGCGAGAAGCTGGTATGGGAGGTGTGTGTACGAGTCAGATAATGATGTTTGTGATGAGCAAACCGTCATCATTGGTTGGGAGGCGGATGCCGTCGATGGGGAGGAACACGGCCGGGGACGAAAACAGGCTCTATTTCACATGACCTACCCGACGCAAGCTCAATGCGAAAGGAGAGGGAGGATCTATGGAACGCTTGGGGAGATGACTTATGATAGCAGGACCGTTACCGTGCATACCTTTACTGATGGACAGACAAGGACACACTTGGTTCCAAAGCAAGCCCCAGAGGTGGAGAAGAGCCATGGAGGTGGCGATTGGGGTCTGGCCGGGGCATTTGTCAATGCTGTTCGAGCATGTGAGGCTGAACAAATGAGTGTAGAAGAGGCACAGTGGAGGTTTGTCGGGTGCGATTTAGACGAGATTGTGCGGAGTCATGCCTTGGTGTTTGCGGCGGAGGAGGCCAGAAAAGGGAAAATAGCCGTGGACTTCACGCAATGGGAGAAGGAGAAGTGCGCAGTTGCATCATCAGACTGACATGAATGATACTGTATTATTGATGCTTGGTCAGGTGTGTTGAGGTACAATAATAGAGGCAGGTGCTTCCCCAAAATTGGGCCTTCCCACATCCACTTCCACCCACCACTGTCTCTAGTGATCTACAATCAATCCCCTGTCTATTCAAATGTGTACCCCTAGATCAGCCCCATATCAATAAACACCTCTTTACCATCTTGACACCGTCCATAGACCTCAGAAACATAAACCTTGTCGCCTAAAGAAATCCTACACAAGTCTGATCCTAGGTGGCTTCGGAAGCAAGCATGCAAGGGCGCACAAGCTTGGGATAATGCAATCCAGCCAGATTTGGAGATCTACTGTGAGAGGTCTTTACCTCAGATATATCGTCTCATATTCAAAAGGATCCTTGACAAGCCTGGCGTTTGGAGCAGAGTGCCTCAACGCGTGGTCAACGAGCACTTTGGCTTTGTCTATGCTCTCTCTGAAATCAGAATGGATGCGGATGCGCCAGACGCTGGACTTGGTGCGAAGCGGATCTGCCGCGAACGGATCTCTTGGCCCAATCGCTGCGATGGGTACAATGATTGGGTACTTGTCCTCCTCAAAATGGCAGTTGAGAAGAATCACCCGATCGGTGCTGTCGAGGGAAAGAGGGATGAATGGAGGCCTTATCTGTACCCCTTTGTTTGACATGGTATAGGAAGAACTACCAATACCACTGTCGAGAAACTGGGGAGGCAATCCGCGGATGACTCTCCTATGGCGGAGGAAGTTTCGCGGGTGATGAGCAAGTACACTCGGTGAAGTGTGAGATGTGTGGGTATGTGCAAATATTGTCTCATCATCTGAGGTGCGGATGATATCCTCTTGTAAGCGGCGAAAGGCAGCGTGACCCTCGCCGTAGAGAAGTGGCATGTTGATGTTGAAGATACCGAGGAGGCAGTATGCGATATCCTCGGGACGAGTGGTTCTGCGCTGGGTTGCCCAAGAAATACGAGTCGCTATGCTCTCATCGGAGATGGAGGATTGGTGAGTGATGGTCGAGAGACATATACCGGTCGCTGCCTCAATCTAGGATGCCAGGTTTTCCTTTGATCCGATGATTTTGAAGTCTACATCAAGGAAAAGGACATCCTTCGGTGCAAGCAGCTCTTGCAGGGTCCAGCCCCGATTGAACCACTCCGAGTCACCGAAGTTCTTCATCATGTCATTCTCCAAGCTGACATCTGACAAATAAGCATAGCACTCTGCAGCACCCTGATACCACTTGAACATGGAATTGACGGCCTCGCTCAACTCAGCGCTGCTTTCCTTGTTAATGCAGCACGTGTCGATCCAAATCCAGTTAAAGTCGTGTGCCCTGGCAAAATAGCAACAGCGTTTGATCTTGTCCCAGCCTTTGCCGTTGAGTTTGCTGGAGGAACTGGTGATGTCGATATAAAACCGCTGAGAGAATGCTGCGACGTGACGGGTCTGGTTCAGTGAAACATCGAAGGTCCTAGAAAGTCACCTCATCGCCACCCCATCAGTGGGAGAGGATGGCATAGTCCGGTAGCTTAGTGTGGTCAGTGAAGTCAGAGAGATTGAGTGATGAGGTATGGAGAAGCCGCATTGCAGGAGTCAGGGAAATCTATATATATTAGACAGGGTAATACTGTTTATATTGGAGGACATCTGCATTGGGCACGGAATCCGTCGCCTTGCTGTATATTTCATTTCAACTTGGGATATCTTTATCCCTTACGTATTCGGACGGTGGTTTCGGCTGTTGAGACAAGGAACATGTTAGCGGCCTGCTTGTCGCACCTTGCGGTGGTCTCCATGACCACCATGCGCAACTTCAGGGGTGGTAGCACTGTCAAGCCATTGTATCCGCGAATATGCTACTACTGTGTTGCATATCCTTCCCAGGAGCAATGACTCAACTTCGGGATCCGGGTATGGCCAAGTCACCCCTGCCGTCCATTGACTAACATCATGATGAGGTTTGAACGAGCTACGATGCATTTCAAGACATCAGCTGGGCTTCTACCATGGTCTTGCTGTGGCCGGGATTTACAGTTTTCCTAGAGAAAAGTTCCCTGGGCTTACCAATCGATCCTTTCTAATCCAATACTTCAGCAAAGCCCTTGAGCATTGTGTGAACCATCACCCTATCCTGGCCTCCGTAGTGTCTGATGCCGACATCGATAATCCAAAATTCCATCTTGTCGCGAATCTCAAAATTAGCAACCATATCCTGACCTGGAGTGCCGACACGATTCTCAACCACACTGAGCCAGCACAAGATGGAGCCATCAGCGACAAGGTTCGATTTGTTGAGAAGACAATGGAGCGCGTGACCAACGAGTCATTTGCGGATGTCAGTGCTGTGCCGCCGTGGAGGATAGTTATCGTCCACAACCCTGTCTGGTCCAACAATTCGGACGTGAAGATGCTGGTTGCTTACAACTACTCACACTCGCATGGGGATGGCACGTCAGGATTGACATTTCATCGAACGCTCATCCAAGCGTTACAATCCACGACGAAGTTGGACGTTTCAACTCCATTGCAAAAGGATGATGCTGTCTTTTGGACATCTTCCGGTGACCATGATATCTCTCTGCCATCAGCACTAGATGCGCCAACACCACTACCAATCTCGTGGTCCTTTTTTCTCCGTGCAATAGCTACCGAATTCCTCCCCCCCCTGCCGAGATTGCCTCTCTTATGGTCTTCACCCGCGCCGAGCAAGCCCTGGACGGGTAGCAGAATGTTTTACGACAAACAACTCTTCAGGACGGCTTTGCAACTGGTCTCCATCGAACCTCAAGCGTTGACAGCTCTCCTGCAAAAGTGCCACTCAAAAAATGTAAAGCTGACTGGCCTTCTTGACAGCTTACTGGCCTATTCTCTATCGGTTGGAATCGGCAGCTCTTCTAGCGGCGCTGTCTTGAAGGGCGCCATCCCCATCAACTTGCAAAAGGCAGTCAATATGCCTCCAGACCAGATGGGAGTCATGTCGAGTGTGTGGATGCTAACCCATCATCCCGCAACTGACTCTGAGACCCTCATCAAAAGGGCGCGAAATACTACTGACGAGTTGGCCAAGGCCGCTAGCACTCTACAAGACCAACCAGTTGGCCTCTTGCGCTTTGTTGGTAATTTTCGTTGGTGGCATGAAGGCAAGCTCGGCAAAGCAAGAGGCGAGAGCTACGAGGTAAGCAATATCATGACTCTTGACCCAGCCGCTGAAACACTTGTACCTGGACCGCGAAATAGGATCGTAAGTGTTGAGGAACTGTTCTATGCCCAGCCGGCCAATGTCACCGGACCGGCGATTAGTTTTAATGTTGTCAGTGTTTGGGGTGGAGCATTGAATGTGTGTGTCAGCTGGCAAGTTGGTGCCTTGGGGATTGAGACTGGCCGAGATGAAGAACAGAAGCTTAGCGAGCTCGCTGAGAGGGAGTTGGTTAAGCGATTGTGTGTGGCGTTCGAAGAGGCGATTAATCGATTCATAGACGCGGACTGATTAGACGAAATAGAACGATTCTTGACCCTCGCTTCCATCATGCCTTACCTTACCCAGTGGATCAACATTATGGGCGGAAGAGCTTGTGCATTCGTAGCTTCTGCCCCCATAAGTTCAACTGGTGTTGAAGCGTAGGAATAGGAGAACAAAGTTCGGGAATCTGGTGTAAGTATATGCGCGATAGTGAGGTGGCTGAGGATGAGATCTCGGCGTTTGTGAGAAGTGCCGATGGCAACAGGGCAGCAGACAAGGTGTGGAGCGAACTGAGTGAGATTCTGGAGGAGGTACAGCCTGGGGCGCCGAAGAATATCTTATATCTGGTCAATTCAAAACTACTAGTAGTAGTTATCGTGGACGGGAGATTGTTTGCAGCTAGCTGTTTGAGAAGAGCAAGCATTATGAATTTATATATTATTAACTTGCCTTAAGGTCCGGATATTCAAATCGCACCATCATGTGTAAGATAGCTCTGGGCTATCTGACGATGGAGAACGAGAAAGTAGCAAGAAACGAGCAATCTGTCTGATGATGGATGATCCAGATCTGACAGATGAACCGTCAGACTACAGATAAACTGGAAAGTGGGGCCCTTGGCGCTAGGCGCCAGCCAACAAACGCAGACCACGGCAGGCACACCGTGACATCGTGTGTCAGCACTGTTTCGAGATGGTAAATCGTATAAGGATCGGCGTGAGAGCCATAGCCGCCTGGTTCCTCGCTGAGATACGTAGCAGTGCTCTAGGAGGTGGCATTGACTCCGGAGGAGATGGAAATGTCGCAACTTGTAACAATAGTGGAAGCGAAAATATGAATTGGATTCTATGGAAGAGTTGCAAGTAATTAATTGCAGGCAATTTATATATTAGCAGACTTGGCAAGGCTGACAAGTTGCTATACTTACTGATCAGACAATATGGCTCTGCCCAAACCGTTTCGACAGTAGATGTCCCCCTCAGCTACACGGTCACAGTCACTGCATCTCAGTTGCTGCAGCGATGACCTCCGCGTGAACGATCCTGGGCCCACTCACAACAACCTTTACATATCCTGCGAGCTGTTCTGTGGTGATTCCAAAATGCACAGACTGTGGGCAGGGGTGGCAAGCGCAGACCTGTGATTCGAACCTGGTCGAGGACAACCTGAACTGCTGGCCGCCGTGCGCAAACCTGACGCTGCCGACGACAGTGCCCTTAGCAGGCTGGGGGCTCTACTCACCCGGCCTCTTGTGTCCCGTGGGTTACGCTACGTCCTGCGTCGCTACGGCAAGCAAGGATGGTGGGTTTCTATTCCAGTTCTCGCTGCTGGAGAGCGAGATGGCTGTGGGGTGCTGTCCAACGTGAGTCCTTTATTCTAATTCTAACCCGGTGGTTGGTAGGATACAGAGCTGATGAGTACTGTTAGGGGCTATACCTGTACTAATAATGGCTACGGCTGGCAAACGTGCATTAGTATCGCTACGACGGGGTCGTTTCCCACTGTACAGTGCTTGTCCGGAATGAGCGATGCCTACAGCTATTTGCAGGTGCCGGCGACAATAACGGCCACGCGGTCAGGAGACACGACCATATCTGTGCTGAGCAACTTCACAATTTACGCTCCGTTGTTTCAGCTCAACATGCAGGCCACAGACTTTTCTACTATACGAAACACGTCCGTAACGACGACCAGCCAGGCCAGCGCCACACAGACGACCAACCAGCCTAGCCCCACAACAAGCCCTCTGCAGCCTTCGGAGTCGCCCAGTGTAGGCTTATCTGTTGGCACTCATGCTGGGATTGCAGGAGGTGCGGGCCTCATTGGACTGGCCATTATTGGAGCTGCTATATACTACGTCCGGAGACGGAGGACGCCCTCGGTCATACCAACCGTCCCGTCGGGCTATTCGCAAAGGATGGAGCAACCAGCGTAGCTATATGGCTCGCACCAAATACATGAAGCTCCGCCAGCATTAAGTTCAAGGGTTGAGCTTCAGTAGGCAGTTAATCATGTAATTAAGTTCAGGTATTACAGGCGTTCAATGTGAGCAAGATAGGACAGGTCCTGATGGTAATTTTCCATCCTAGATGATATAAATGTTCATTTGCAGGCTACTGGAGTATTGTATAACCACCACTTCACTTATATAAGCAGGCTTTAACAGCCATGCTGTGAAGTCAACTTCCCCAGGATATATGCTTTATTTTGGGCGTGTAATCAATCTGGCAGCTCTCAGAGCAAGTTGCAGTAGGTACTGTTTTTTGGATGTTCTTGTAATGGCATGGTTGTGCTGAGTTTCCGAAGCCCGATAATCAACTGCGATATCAATGCAGCTCTGCGGTGGATACAACATCTTTAGAATGGTGATGACACGGTCTAATCGGACAGCGCACTAGCTGCAACAGCATTTGCATGAGCAGCAGAAAGTAGAAAACCAGCATTTTTAATATACAAGTTATATGATAAGAAATCTGAAGTAAAACTATTATTAGCTGGTATTATATATACTAATCTTCATGTGGTAATTAAAATTAACTCTTCTAAATCTTGACGCCAGTTTCTCCTCAAGAATTTAATATCTATAAAATGAGTGGATCAAGGCCAGGGCGCTGGTGTCTCAGCGTGGCCGGGGTTAAGGGTAAGGGCTCACCCGAGGCGGGGTAAGCTCTGGGTTGGCATAGAGCGGCCTTACCCTAGGCTGAAAGGGAAATAGGGTTGGTGCCGCCCTTGCTCACCCCCTGCCCACACCAGTCGTGGGGGCGAAATCCTAGTCGGACACTACGGCTTGACAACCCATATCTCATCAAAAGGCGTCGACCGAAAAGTTTTGAGCGATCTATGACTGAAACATGAATGGGCTATATGAGTATATGGAGCATAAATCAGTGGCTTGTTTCTCCTCGCTTCTGTCTCCCTAGAACATGGTACTCAGGATGCAGATGACACTCAAGAGGCTTACCATCGATCCCTGTTCTAAATGCTCGCATTCTATCTCTCAGCTACCAATTCACGTCTCTCGTCTCCATTCTCCCTCCGGAGAACCACCAATTTCGCCATGTCCCAACTCAATCGCTTCCACTACACTGTAGCTGCTCCCTTGTCCACAGTTCTCCGACTAGGGTCCAATACTCAACGCGGCTCCTCTCCCTGAACCTCTTGCCCCAAACCATCATGACAAGGAACACGCTACTCGCCGCCATCCCCACGAACGCCGCACTGATAAAACAGTTCTGCAGTCCCAGGTGGTCCACCCACGGCGTGATGCCGTATCCGATGGCGAAACTCATCGTGTTCCTCACAATGATTACCGTCGTCATTGCGTCACCACTGATCTCATGGTACGTGTCGATGAGATAATTAACGCTCAACGTGATACCAAAGACGTTACACGCCGCCAGCGCGCCCATGGCAATAATCAGGCCGCTCCAGTGGACATGATGCGCTGCGCCAACACCCCAGAGAATAAGCGTCGCAGGGACCAGGACAATGCAGAGCGCAAACGGCCATAGCCGCTGCTCAGGCTCCATGATTCCCTTGTTGCGTCGTGCAAGTTTCAGTGTGAGCCAGTCGGACAGTCGCCCCGTCACGTACGAGCCAAAGAGCACGCCGATGCATGTCGACACGTAGCTCAGGCCGACCATTGAGGTTCCGAAGTTGTATGGGGGTGCCGAGAGGATCAAGCTTGCCGTGGCGTTGAGCACGTTAAACCAAATCTACCCGACGCCGCACGTCGACGTTAGCGATGATGCATTTTGATTCACAAAGCAGACGTGAAGTGTGTTTGTAAACGTACCAGATAGCTCCCATAGCTGAAACCCGCGTAGAATATGACGGGCCAACTAAGGTATTTCAACGACAGGATGGCTCGGCCAAGCATATCCTGTCCCGGCGAGGGCTGCCAGAGAGACAGCTTCTGTGCAAATGTCCGCTTACTTCCGGGCCTTAGCGTGCCCTTTTCAACGCTAGCGACATCGGGGTCACCAGTCACCGAGGCTTTACTTTCTGGCATGATCTTCTCGTCCTTGGGCTCGGTGAGGGTAGGAGTGTGCGTGCCGCTTGTTGATATCGATTCAACAATACCAATAGTTGAGCGGTGATAGTTGGTCTCTTCCATAAAGAAGAAACAGAATACCAGTGCGCAGCCGAGGAAGATGGCCGGGAAGTAGAACACCCATTTCCAGTCCATGTCTTCTGCGATGAAGCCGCAGATCACAGGGGCGAAGTAGTTGCTCCCGGCAAGGAAGAGGGCGTAGATACCCATGTATGTTCCTCGTTCATGAGTAAAATACTAGGATTTGTGTCAGCATTGATTCAACGGCAGACTGGTGTGAAAAACAAAGCATACCACATCCGTGACTGAGATCTCGGGTAGTGCTTCAATGGGAGCAGCGAAGAAGCCGTTGACGATATTCTTAACGATCCATGTACCGTTGCTTCGAGCATGGGGCCTAAATGAGCATGTATCAGGAACTGGGTGACTCGACCTGCGAAGCTAGCATGGACTCGACTCACCCCCACATAGTACATCCAATGCAGCCGATGATGGAGATGAGGTATGTCAATCTCTTGCCGTAGCGCAGCGCAAATGGTTGCCAGAACAACAAACCCCAGCCGCAAAGTAAGAAGAGATAACCTGGTGGGCAATGGGTAAGTATCTGGCACTGCTGTCTTTAGCATTCCTGCGCCTCACCTGTGCCTTGATTGAGGGTGCTGATCGATACTCCAGACGCTTCGGAGAGGGGAACAAGGACAGAGTAGACGACAGAGCCCGAGATACCCACTACCAGAGTGTATCTGGTATCAATTAGCATCATGTTGAGTGCCAGGGACCGAAACATACACGTTGACTGAGATTGTCGACAAGAGTTTCCGTCTTGGCGACCAATTGAGGGGATCATCCGGATCGTCCGAGGGTGTTGGGACAAGAACGATATCTCCTGTGCCGCCAGCGTGGCGTGTGTGCATAGTATGCTCCAAGTCCACAAGATGTACGGTACCGGGTACCGAGTCAATAGGGAGGTTATGGACTGCCATCTTGACGAGCCGTTGCCAGAGCGTGAAGTTGTCAAATGCTTGAGAAAGAGAAGACGCCCACTCATCAACCCAGCGACGATGGATGGGACTTACATTCTATTATGTTTACGCGGATGATTGCAGATCACCGCACGAGAGCTTCAGACCAGCATCGAGTCTCCGACTCTGTGTAGCCGTTTGACACTAATGAGGATGGTACCAGATAGTGCCAGATAACATACCATCTGCTTTGGTCTTAGAAGTCAGCCGGTATCAGGCCGCGTAGCCGGCGTCCAAGCCTGCTGGACAACAGAGTGCTGCTAAATGACGCAAAGCCTCATGCCATCCAATGCCACATACTACGCGAGATAAAGGACTTTGTTTGGCGATGGATGTAAAGGGTAAGAGAGTGTGGGACTCGTGCCAATGCGCTGGGAAGTGCTGATGACGAGACCCCAGGGCGCCGGGCCAATAGACACGCTTTGCGCCGAACGGCCCCACGGCGATAAGCCTGGTCGGCTTTCTCATTGCGGTAGACCAATCAATGCACACGATAGGCCAAGATATAACTACAATGCCTCGACCGATGTCTAGATAGGAAGATGGACTAAGGAATATATCAAGACACGACAAATTGCGGTAGTCGTCAAGAGTGGGATCGATTCTTCCGAAGAGATAACGATGCCCAGAACACGTATAGGCAGCGTCTATCCAACCTTCCCCTTCCATCTTCCAGGTTCTGGTAAGCCTAATGGCACAGCAGGTGCCGCAACGTGCTCCAGGTATTCATCTTATCTAGTCTATCTTCGTACATGCAAACTCGTCGCGCGAGAACCATTCAAGCACCTCGTCCTCATAACCTGTGACCATAGATGTGGTGGCACTTGCCAGAACGATACGATCGTATCGTCTACTGGTGTGCCGGGGTCACGGTTCATCCTCGCGGCCAGAGCCTGCCAGGCCACATGATCTCCAAGGAAATCCATGAAACTTCCCCGACTCATGTTTGATAATATCTCACTGCAGCGAGGGCTCACGGAGTGCAGTTGTTGACTAGTTGATTAGTAGTGTGCTTGTCATCCTTTGACCCTACAGTTTGCCGACAGCGACAAGGACTGCTGTCATGTAAGATACTTGACCCCTACCTGATGTATGAGTGTGTCGGAAGCATATTGGAGCATAATTACCAAGTAACTAGTATGTAGCCACACACGGCCCACTTCTATCTGCCGAGCTAGATATCCTTCGAAATCATTCGGCCTCGCCATAATCTTGGATGGCGCCGGCGCAACTGGTGCTGATAGGTGCACAATGCGGCGGAGAAATGCGTAACGGAACTTCCCTTCTTCAGGCCAATGCACACGTGTGGCAGTATCGTCAAATGATGTTGTATTGTCTACTGAGCTAACAAAGATGCATCGGTTGGAGTGGAGATTCAGTAGTAGACTGCTGTCGTATTGCAAGTGTGCCGTGAGTTCAAGGGGCCGCCGTTATTGTGTACTTAAAACGATGGGGCGACTATTGCAACGAGAAAAACACTCAATACATCTGTCAAATACAAGAAGTAGAGAACGGAAAGCCAGAGCAACACGCAGCCGCAACCGCAACCATGACGGAGCAAAAATCGAGCTGGCAAGACATCGCTGCTCGCAAAAGGGATGAACAGCGAGCGGCCATCCCCAAGGACTGGGTGCTGCCGTCGACCATCATGGACTCGTTGTCCTTGCCGCTTGACAAGAACCCAACCAACCTGATGGCCATGGACATTCCACGGAAGTCAGGGATCTTGACTGACCACGAGCTAGACATCACGGAAAATTACACGGTCGCAGCGCTACTCAACAAATTGTCTTCGGGTGAGTTCTTGTCTGTTGATGTGACGACTGCCTTCTGCAAGAGAGCCGCCATCGCCCAGCAGTTGACGTCCTGCTTGACGGAAATTTTTTTTCATGAGGCCATCGAGAGAGCCCAATCTCTCGACCAGCGCAGAGTCAGGGGAGAGCCACTGGGCCCATTGCACGGTCTACCCATCAGTATCAAAGACGGGTTCCAAGTCAAGGGCCAAGAAGCCTCGATTGGCTATGTCTCTTTTCTGGGAACGAAAGCGACCAAGAATTCACCTTTGGTCGACATGCTCTTGAGTCTAGGCGCCGTGCTCTATGTGAAGACAAACATCCCCCAAACACTCATGACCGCCGACTCCGACAATAACATTTTCGGCCATGTCTTGAACCCGCATAAAACGACGCTTAATGCTGGCGGCTCAAGCGGAGGAGAAGGAGCACTGGTAGCCTTTCGAGGCTCGCCCTTGGGTGTTGGTACCGATGTCGCAGGCTCCGTTCGAATCCCTGCTTTGTGCTGTGGTACGTCATCCATGTACTCCACTGAAATTAGGCAGAAGATAACAGGCAACAGGAACGTATGGTTTCAAACCAACAAGTTCTCGAATTCCCTATGGAGGCCAACAGAATCCTTCGCTTGTAGGATGGAAACCCATCTTGCCTTCTGCGGGACCTCTTGCCAACGATGTCGACGCGCTCCAGATCTTCACCAAAGCAGTGCTCGATGCCACACCCGCGCTGCTCGACTCAACAGCCATTGATGTTCCGTGGCGTAGACTCACTCCAAACGCAAAAACCAAACTCAGGATCGGTGTTATGCAGGAAGATCGTGTGTATCCGCTGCAGCCTCCAGTTAAGAGGGCACTGGTCGAGGCGGTCAAGAAGCTCGAAGCAGCCGGTCATGAACTCGTGCAAATAACGCCTGGCGAAGGTCAGGTTTCCGATGCCAATGAAGTAGCGTGCGAGCTCTTCACCCTCCATACCGCTACATCAAAGCAATTTATCGATGCAACTGGCGAGCCACTAGTGCCATCTGTTGCCCAACAAATTGGACCTGGCAACCCTGGTAATTACAACTTCGTCCCTAATCTAGCCGGACTCGACTTTCTGCACAAGTATGCCATTCTCAATGTGAAGAGACAAGAACTATGTGAGAATTGGCGAACCATTTGGTTGGAGAAAAAGCTGGATGCAGTGCTTGCGCCATCTGCACAAAACACCGCCGTGCCCCATGACAGCTTCGGGTGGCCAGCTCTCACTGCTTTTTTGAATCTCCTTGATGTATGGACCCCCCCTTCTTAATGTAAGATGCAGCTGACGATATATAACAAGTATCCGGCATGCGTGATACCATTCGGGGAGGCCTCCAAAGAACAGGATCCAGAACCGATCAAGTTACAGAATGGACAAGGCGGACCAGACTGTGAGTCATGGCTCATCCGCAGACACAGGCAACTAAAGCTGACAAACTCCCAGACGATCCTGAATCGGTGGATGGTGCCCCATGTTCGATCCAAGTTTTTACAAGCAGAATGCGGGATGAGGAATGTTTGCAGGCAACAACCATTATTGACGAATGCTTGAAGAGAGCCTAATCTCAAGAGCCATTGGTACATGATGCTTGAGGTCAGTAGGCATGGGAAACATCGCTCTAGCTTCACGCTCGCTCCTAATGCCACACTGTCGGATTATTGGCCTGATCATTGGGTGGCAAAGGTCAGTCAGTGACTAGTCGATGAGTAGCCCATCCAGAAACCCGAATCTGACACCAATGGAAATGGTCTAACTGGGTGGTATGGTAGCCGAATGCATTCAGCTCTTGCTTCGTCTATGTCGTCCATTTGAGATAGAAATAGCGTAAGCTATGGAAGATCTGTGCTGTGCACCTCAAGCTCAGGCATGTGGGAAATAGTAGACCGTTGATTTATTTGTGACCCCACAAGAATGCTCTCCACAGGTCGTTAGCCAGTTTTGGAGTGTTTTCAAATCAGATCGGGTCATTCCATGTTAAGGGTGTGCCGAAAGCATTCCCATTTCGCTCAGGGAATGGGCAAAGAAAGCAATGTTTGGCCTAGTCCTCCATAGAACACCAGAGCATTCAGACCATCGTACTTGACTTCAGTTTCACAATCAAGGTCCGAAGAAGGTCTAACCAGAAAGCTAGGAAGGCTCCATATCTTATCCAGAGCACTTGCGGTACGTCTGACATACCCAGAGTAGGAAGTATTCCAGATCAGCAACAGTTGTTGTTGAATGAGAGACCTCATTTCCAAGCGTGATTCAGCACCAATGTCTATCGTGAAGTCAGCTCCGGCTTCGATTCTGTTGATTGGGCACGCCGTACAACCCAGGATAAGGATCGCCCAGCATATGAACTGTCCACAAGGGGCACTTCCGTCATATAGCCTGAGTAGTTCGGTCGCTCGTTGGACCATGATGGAGATTTCTGGTGACGTGGTGCATACTTGAACCGGATCCAAGATTTTTAAAAGGAATATCCTGGTGGCTAAGAAATAAAGCTTTGCAGAAATATCTGAATTGCTGAGTGTCATCGATGCGCCGTTGGATGAAGTCGCCATGTAATTTGATGCTAATATTGGGCTTGAATAGGAAAGCTTGTCTAATTCGTCTAAGCACTGTAGTGCAAGTGCGTAGTTGCAGCTGTCTGGGTCTAATGGCACTTGCCTACTGACCCAAGTAATCTGATAAATCAGAAGAAAAAGGCTGGGTTTGCACCTCCCAAGGATTGGCAGAATTGAACGTGATTCGGAAGGCGGCTGCTGTGTCGCATTTTCCAGTACGTCGATATACATAGCTATGGTTTGAGACGGGAATGATTCGCAAATGCAATCGATATTCTCTTCAAAGATCAACCTGGTGGCAAAATGGTAAAGTACCGAGTCGAGAAGAGCCCGTTGGAAGACTGATAACTGATCAATATCCAGGCGGCCGGTTTTTGCTGTCTGGCTCTCAAGCACTCGGGCGATCGCTTTATAATGAGTTAAACACTGACTTGCAGGAGCCGAGTAGAAATCCTAGATTAATTCAGTTCAGCATTGCAACTAATCATTGTAGCAGAGTTCTGACCTCAAAAACACCCATGAAGAGTGATGCCGCTAAAAAGGTCTCTCCTGTCTCAGCAATGGGTTCGGATCGTTCGAGGGCTTTGCGAAGACCGCGGAGAGCACTCTCGGTATACACCATGGCATCTTCCCGAGGCATCAACGCAGCACACGACGCGTGTAATGCCGCCGGAGCCAGTGCTGCGTGCATCACCCATGGTTCATGAAATCCGATGGCAAATATGGAAGACACATCGCGAAACTCGGCTGTTGCATCAGGTGTAGTAAGCAATTGAATGAATCTGGTCGCGGCGTACTGCAACACCCTCCAATCCCGCTCTGTCTTCAGGGTTGATGACCTGAGGCTCACAGTGCGGTATAGCGGTGAAGATGATATGAGGTCAACTACGTTATCCTCGGATTCTGGCCTTGTGGCTGGTGAAATCGGCCCTTCTGAAGGCTGCCTAGGCTGACTCAAGGGCTCACGATAGTTGCAATGGAGGTACAGCTTCGCACAAGCGCCGCAAATCGGCTTTTTCTCGTCGCACTTTTTGCGTCCTGTCGATCATCAGCAGGCCTCACGGTGATCTACGTGAAGGTCGTCTGGAATCATGCTCGAGGCGCGTGGAGATACTTACGTTCCCGGCACTTGTGACAGCCAGTCTTAGTGCGCAATTTCGGTGCAGGTCGTGGCGGACGTTTAGACTTGATGACCTCCATTGTGACCGTAAATGGTGGTCGTAACACAGGCCAATGACAACTTCATGTTCGGTGTTAGAGTGATTGTGTTTGTACAAGTACTAGCTAGTAGGAACAAGCTCGACCAACATCCTAGTGGGAACAAGCTCGATCAACATCCTAGTACGGAGGTGCCTTGCAAAAATCTTTGAACCCCCTTGCCAGTGGCGTTTTTAGTCTCGCACTACTAACCCTTGGCTCCTCAAGCATTGAACCCAGCTACACCTGCTACAGCTATGTCTGACAGCTATATTACAAACTTCATATACTATTCTGTGATATTATTATGTGTCTAGAAGACCATCCATACTCAATAGTAGATTAGACAGAAAAAACGCCCTTCATGGTTGAAACCCCCACACTTGGACGAAATGTCCATGGACAGTCGGCAACTGTCCCTTTTATTGACGTTATCTACTTGCCAGAATCTGGGTAACCACTAACTTACAGTCAAATAAGTAAAAATAGAATACTTGGCTAGATGTATAGAAAATGTTGATTCCATCATGCACTGAGAGAATGCGCCGAATAAATGCTTCCTGGGCATAATTGCTGAAGATAGTGGCCAAAGCCGAGCAGGGAATCAAGCCAATTCAAGTCACCAGAAAACCATTCACTTCGCAACATCCTCAGACATGACCAAAAGCTCCCGCTCCACTGCCGGCCAAGCTTCCTTGCGCAGATTATACGACAACCAATAATCCCCCTCCGTATCCTTTCCAATCACCGCTCCAGTATTCCGTGTCGCATAATGCCTCACACCACTTCCTTGAATACAAGAAGTCCTCCTCAGCTGATTCTCCGGCCTCTCGAGGCCCAATTCCTTCTGAACCACCGCTGGTGAGAAGTCCACCTTGAACAACTTCGCCTTCTCCCAGTTGGAAATCATGAACATGAACATATTCGGATCCCCAAAAATGGCCGGGTGGTGCTTGTTGTCAAGATAGTCTCGGCAAATAACGTCCAGCGCCGGGAGCTGCTCCGCTCTCCGCTGCTATATCAGCGCCTTGCAGACCTCGGCGGAAGTGAAGCTCAGAGTCTGCTCGAGGACCTGCCGGACCTTGAGGAACGTCATGGTCCCGAACGCGGCGTTGGTAACGAGGGAGGAGGCGGATGGGATGAGGCCGAGCTGCGCCAGGAGTGATCGGAAACAGCACTTATTCCTCAGGTTAAGCCCGCGGTCTGGAGAGGGCTTCTCGGCGTGGAGGACGACCCGGGTCCATCATGCCAAGATGACGTCGTCCTGCTTTTGTAAACAAGCAGCAATATCAACATTGTTACCAGACACAACAGGCTCATGCCAAGTCCAAGAAAATCCCAAACCGATCAAATGAAAATGGACGGTCGTCTAGCTTTTCGCGATGCCCTTTCGCCATCTAGACTCTCCATATCAGATGACGAGTGTCTGGGGGCGGGGAGCAGAACGTTGATCGGAAAACCTTGACGATCGGGCCGGAGACGGAGTGGCTTGAGAGGGGGGCATAGCGGAAGGTTGGCCAGGGACAAGCCTTTGACAAGCCTTATTTTTGCCTGTAGTCACTTCGCAGCCTGGCTGAGTTTGATTGGGGTGGCGGAGCTTCTCGCTAAGGGGCGCAGTGTCAATTTTCCTGGCTTCAGGCGTCCCATTTGTACGACGCAGTGCGAAACAACCTGTGACCATTGGGCGTCAGTGTATGGACATATGGCAAAGCATTAGCCGTTGGTGGAGCGTGGATGCTCATAAATCATTTCATTTCTGTCAAGGCGAACGGAACACGCTCGAGGCAGGCTCGCAATGCTCCAGCAGAAGAGAATAGCATTAGCGCAATTGCACTATGATTCTGTAGAGGCCGAGCAAAAAAGATATTTCAATCTCGAGGTCGTTCATCCCCCACAAACACAGCTCCGGCGGCAAGCTAATTGGTGCCCTTGCCAAATCATTATCATCAAAGAATACGACATCCACCCGAGACGCCATGCAAAAGCCCCGGTCCTTAAGAGTACATGTCTTGGAGTCTAATAGTGCTGAATCTTGCCCGCGGCCTCATCTGCGACCGACTCCTCGTACCAGTGTCGTATGCGCTCAGCCTTCTGGGCATCACGGACCTTGACGTCCATCTTGAAGGGCAGAGGGCCGCCAATCAAGTTAGGTGTGAAGTTCCAGTTGTCAGGCCACTGTGGCTGGCCGTTCTTGTCGACCTCTGGCTTGAGCTCGAAGCAGCCGATGATCGAGCCGCAAGCAACCAAGAGTTCAGCCTCGGTGAGTTCAATGCCA
The DNA here is from genome assembly GCA_003709865.1 of Chaetothyriales sp. CBS 132003. Classification (NCBI taxonomy): domain Eukaryota; kingdom Fungi; phylum Ascomycota; class Eurotiomycetes; order Chaetothyriales; species Chaetothyriales sp. CBS 132003. The sequence continues at coordinate 42,740 of QRBJ01000071.1, read as the reverse complement.
ACACACACGCGGCGGCCCATGCCGAAGCCGTGGTGGCCATGGAGCGTGGGGTACTGGGTAAGGGGTTCTTGGAATGTTGGCCACTCAGCTTCGAGCCATCGCTCTGGCCGATAGGTCTCAGCATCGGGATACTTGTCAGGATCACGAGCCATAGCCAGGTCAACAGCGTGGATGACGGCTCCCTTGGGTAGGTAGTAGCCGCGCCATTCATCATCTTCCTCGAGGAGACGAGGAACACCAAGAGGAACTGCGGGGCGCCATCTGATACACTCCTTGATCGCGGCTCTCAGGACTGGTAGATTGGGGGCATCAGAAACTTCAACAACGCGGTCGCCAATGACTGCATCATACTCCTTGCGCACCTTGTCCTGCCATTCTGGATGTAGAACCATTGCGAGGAAGAAGCAGTAGAGAGGGCCACCGATTGTGAAGATGGCGACGGTGACCAGCATGCCCACGGCATATGCTGCCTCATGATCATCAAAGCCGAAGGATCGAGAGCCAGATTCGGCTTCCTTCCGCTCGAAATAGGCGCGAGCGTACGAGATCGGAACAGGGCCCTTGTCCATCTCGAGCCGGACCTGCTTCATGAGACCCTTCCACAGTTTCTCTTCCTTCTCACGTCGCTCGCGGACCTTGCGGACCGAGGTGTTTAGCCATTCAGGGAGACTGCCGAGGAAAGGCATAAGGTTGGTGATTGGGCCGGACGGAGAGATCTGAGGAATGAATTCACCAGCGTTCTTGCAGTGTGCAGCAGCAGAATCTGGTGAGCCGTAGCCCAGGCGAGAAGCAACACGGCCGCAAAATCGATCAGTGAGTGCAAAGTGGTCCTTAGGGTCGACCAAAAGTTTGTACAAGAAGCGCTTGGCCTCGTGAGAGACGTAGCCATAGTACTTGCTGTTGAAGGAAGCAGTCAACACAGTGTGGGCAAATTTGCGCTGCTTACGCCAGTGGTCTATCGAATGTTAGAAACCTGGCTTTGACTCGTTGCGTTGGTGACGTACCATCATATGCAAGAAGAGGCAAGTATTGACCTTGGGAATCAGAGCCGGGAACGGCAGGCACCATGGGCCTGGAAGAATAGATTCTGGCCTTCTTGCATAGCAATTCAGCGGCGAGCTCTTGCTTTCCAACCCAAATATGCATCTCACCGCAGATAGTGTTGCGGAAGATACCATTATATTCGTCACAGAACTTCTTCATCGCAAACCACGGGGCATTAGGGTCGACGTCATGGACACGTCCAATGTATGGGATGGTAGAGATGGGACCGGGAAGGAGCTTGAGGCCAGATCCTCGGGGAGGCTGGTCATGGATGAAGAAGTAGTGGAACAGACGAATGGATGCTACAAGGGCAAAGATGGCAGTCCCAATCAGCCATTTGTAGGTGAAGATAATGTTGCCCACAGTGGCTGCAGTCTCGGGCTGGAAGAGATTCTCAGTGGAAATATTGTGCTGGTTCATGTAAGAAGACACCTGGGTCATGAAGACCGACGGTGAGATAGAAGCCGCCATGTTGTCAACCAGGCGCAGAAACTGGAATAGAGGGAAAAGGGAAAATAGGGAGGGTAAACAGAGTTAGTTATGCAAAGGGGAGGCGGAAAGACCTCTCTCATACACGTATTGGGGGCACCGAACAAGATCCGGCGGCCACGCTCAGGGCCCGCGGGTCCCCTACTGAGCGCAGCCCGTTGCAAGTGCATGACTCCAAAATTGAGATTGTCCGCCAGCTAGGCCTCAATTCAGGGAGGCAGGAAGTTCGATCGTACTCAATCTTAAAACACACCGACGCGCTAGCCCCACAGCCGAGTCCGTCAGTTTGTGGGGTCGTGACCGAGGCGCCAATCTCAGTGGCTAGCACGCGCATGAGAGGATCTTGGAATACTCCAAAATTGGAACACAAGGCACCACATGCCCCACACCGCCTCATCAAGTTAGGGGCTTGCTTGGGAATACACGTAAACCGAAGCGTCCTGGTGGCCTCGCGCACGTGATTGCGCTTAGCCGTAATGGAATCAATGTCCGGACGCTAGTCCTTCGCCCAATCACCGTCGGCAAGGCCACCCGCATTGTCCGGCTGGGCTGCGAGCTCAGCCAAGGCAGATATCTAGGATTCCCTCGAATAACAGTTGGCGGACCTCACAAGAATAATACCGGGCAAAGCTACCATCGCATGACACGCGGATCCCACATGGCTCAAGATTGACTTCTCCGAAGCTACAAGGGGTGTGCAAGTGCGGGCTGCCACCCCCCTGTCACGCACTCAAGAGAGGTGAGGGTTAGGGCAAGACCGGGGGGTGGCAGTCCGCACCTGCACACCCCTTGTATGACGGTACAGGACGACGCCAGAGATTGTTGATTGTTGTCCTTCCCGTGGCCAACGGCTTGGGTGTCTTGTATCAATGCTTTCCACTGGAACTCTACCGGCATGCTGACCGTTTACTATTGGGTATCCTTCTGTAGTTTCTGTTACTTGTATCCAGTGATTATTGCTGCTCTACTCCAAGCTTCCAATGGCGTCTTATGAGCCCCGGGAATACAGCCAATGACACAAATGGCAGGGTCTCGAATCACAACCAGTTAAGTTGGTATGACTGGGGTCTTGGTGTATTGACATTGACAACATGCAAGAAACTATAATTAATGCCCTCTCTAGAATACGCAACAACAACAACAACAACAGCAGCAACAACAACCCTCTCCTCCTACCTGTGGTTAATGCTACCCGCTGATCGCACATGCTGACATTCACATTCATCCCTGTTGGTGCAAGGTTAGACTTCTGAAGACACAGATATTTCATATTTCACAAAGAACAGTCCTCACTCCAGCAACTGGAGGTAAGAAGCAAACTTAGGCTGAATTCCAATACATGTCACCCTGGTATCTTATGTTGCTGAAAGACTGTCTGAACCCCATGGGGGACCGCCATCATCGCCACCACGGCCATCACGGCCTTGTACTGCCTCACAGATGCCATTGCTTACCTATCTTCTACCTTCTCACTTTTAAATTTATCCTCCAATCTCAGAGGCCAACCCTAGTACAACGCCTTGCATTCTTCCTCCAACAAGAACAACCCTAGTACAACGCCTTGCATTCTTCCTCCAACAAGAACAACCAGTATGGACAGTCACAGCTCTTCCATTCCAGATGACAGTTCAAGGATAGCCGAACAAGAGGCAAAGAAGGGGAGATATATCCCATGCATTATCAAAGGCAACCCGCCATTTCCAGAAGGTAGCAACATAGTCTACCTCCTCGAGTGAGTCCTCATTCTTGCTCTTCTACCACTAATATGCTCCTAACTCCCGAATACCAATGCCACCACCCCTTTGACATGCATTCTTAACGCTCCAAAGGGTTGACCTCGAAGCAGCCGGCCTCCTGACTCCAGAGCGTCTCGCTCTGAACGCCCTGGAAACGCAGCACTACCTCTCCATGCCGCTAATCGCGAGATATTACACAGATGGGCGCCTGGCAAGTCTGCACGTCCCCGAGACCCCCCCATCGGGTTTTCCAACTAGTGAGACTGCACAAGGACTATCCACTGGCAGCTTTTATATCAGCGATGCAGAGATGAACGCGGACACGGATACTGACACTGAGTCAGAAGTAGAGACAGTGTCGGTGTCTAGTTCAGGGCCGGAAACGGAGTCGGAGTCGGGTGCACGGTCAGAGCCAGAGGGAGAAGAATTTCGACGTAGAGGCCTGAGTGACGAATACGACGCAGATATGAGCGAGAGCGTGGTCGACAGCGACCTCGACAGTGAGTGAGCTTTGAAGAGGCAAGACAAACCCAGAAAGGACGGATGACGGGAACCACGATGAAACGGCTAAAGCCGAGCTTGCCAGATTTCAAGCAAACAAGGGTCCAGAGACCAGATATTAGCTTAGCGGGACAAGAACGGAACTGTCTGACAAATTCATCCACCTTGCCTTTCAAGTGAGTGTCTCTCGGCTTCGGGCATTGGAATCGTGAATCTTTGCCATCCACAAGTGGCATCATATCTTTCGCGAACCTGCCTTGCGCTGGTTAAACAAGAGCACCATCTAGTGCCTCTCTCAAAGATTCTCAACTATTGAGCAGGAGCCCATCAGACCAGCCACGTCATCTCGTCGGTGACGCACCGCTTTTCTTGCGTACACTCATTGCTGGGGCTTCCCCTTGGTTCATAACCATCACACCATCCAGATTGACCCTCGCATACAAGGCATCTCCAATCCTCTCTCCGTATTCCTCCAGTCGCCCGATCTTTTCTTTCACGCCCTGTGTGTCCCTACACTCCGGACAATACCATGCCTCGTCCTCGTCTGGCATCCTCAATATGCCCAGGCATTCTAGATGGAACCACTGGTAAGGGCAGTCGTCGTTTTCACAGCCGAGAATGGCGCCGGAGTCGGGAAGGAGACAGGGGCAGTGACATTCTTTTTTGGCGGCCGGCCAGGAGAGATGGTCTGCTTGCTGATGGCGGTGGCAGCTGGTTTCGTCCGCTGGGCGAGTTGAGTGTGCCATCTGCACCGAGCCTTTGAATATGGATTGTTGTTTCTTGTGCTGAGGCTTGAATTTTGGTTGGTGCTTGAAGAAAGATGCCATGATCAACAAGACCGTTCCGATGAAGAATGGGGGACTGGATAAAAGGATGTGCGTTGTCCTAGTCAGCTGGTAAATGGGCAAGGGGTGGCTGCAACTCAGTTCACTTGCACATTGACAAGAGTAAAGAAAGCACCTGGCCAGCCTTAAATACAGTGAAGTGAAATGAGGGCAGTAACAGCCTGGATGTGCTCTTACCAGGTATACCTAGGTGCCCAGCACTCTTCTGGATCCTGAAGTGAAGTCACTGGCTGTTGCCCGGTGACAATGGTCGCCTTGCCTGTCACCTCAGATGATGTGAACAATGTCCTAGCTCAAGTGAGACCATTGCTGCCACCTTAATCAACAAACCCCTGCCAACTTTCTCTATCATATGGCAATCCCCATCTTCATCCTCAAGCCATCAACCTGCTTGCTGCCAGCCTCCTTCTATCCGTAGTAGGTATGCCTTATCACTATCCAACACTCACCTACCGAGGTCCTCCCAAGCGCACCTACGACGAGGGGCCTGGAGGTCAAGTCAAAATACCCAGCCAGCCATACGGCAACAGAAGATTTCAGGCACCCCATACAACAGTGCCCGTAGATCGCAAGAGTAGCGGTAGCAGCAGCATCAACACTGCCATCATGAGCAGCAAGGCAGGATGGTGGAAGAGGAAAAGCGGCAGTAGTAACGAAATCAATATCAACGCCACCACCAACAAAGACAAAAATCTTCCCCCCCCACAAGGAGAAGGACATAGAGGGCCGAAGGGGAAGCGTGGCAATGACATCGACAACAACGCCAACGTAAGCGCTAGCAACAACAAGAAATTCTCTCTTCCACGAGCAGACACGTATGAAGAGTGCACCAACAAGGGCCACGGTCTTCCCTCTCCACGAGCACAAGAACATAAAGGGCATGCCGCCTTTCAAAACACAGCTGACGGGAGGGAGAAAAAAGTCAAAATCAGCACGGGATCCGATGTCATCATGGACGACTCTCCTTCCGCGCAAGTGCCTGCGTTTCATCACTTAGTACTTCTCGAGTCACTCGGCGCCCCGGAGAATGAGCTCAAGGCTGAGTACCTGCGGGAGCGTCGGCGATTGGCGAAACTGTATAGGCTGCAGCCGGACCAGAGCGAAGATGAGGTGGCAGCGGAGTACATGGAAAATCGCACCAAGGGTATGGAGGCCGAGGCTGCTAGGAGGGAGCAAGAGAGCGAGAACAACGGCAGGGGTGGTCATCGCTAGTGATGATTTCGCACATGTGGAGAAGAATACATTTGAAGAAGGTTGATGATGAGGGTGGGAAGTGTTACGGCAGTTGCCAGACTTACTTCTTCCATCGTCCAGCATTACCATAGCTGACTTTCCACATGCTCAAAAATCCAGCCTATCTGGCAGTCATACTGCCAATGACCATATTTCTTACGCCTTGATGTTATGTTTCATTTATTTGTTGGCAACACGTCACGCAAAGCGCAAAGCGCAAACCAGGAAAGCGCGAATTAGGCAAGCGCAAACCAGACAAGAGCAAACCAGGCAAACACGCCCAGGCCCCTGTTCCACCCGTTGACGACGCAGCTCCTGTAACGAGAGCCACCTGGACAGCACCCACCTCCGATAGCAGTCACCTCGGACAGCAACCACCATCCTTCCCCATCGTTATCAACGAGACTCCAACGCTTGCCATAAGCATACATGTGATCGGGTTATATCACCATTGATGAAACTGCGCCTCGGCATGAGCAGACAATAGCTGTCGCCTACTTGTGCGTCCTCCGGGACCGCACTCCTGAAACACGCCCAAGCTCCCTCGCAGGCGTCATGACTCCCGACAGTAGCACCGGTCGCTATGAACAGCTGTCTATTCCCTCGTATGAGGAGGCCATTGCTTCCTCCCGACCCAGCTCCTCACAGTCCCGACTCGGGCCGGAAGAGGTCAGCGACGATGCCGAGCGGCAGGGCCTGCTGCGCATATCCACGTATCAGGCTCCCACTGTTGAATCCGCACGGCCCAGTGTCGACTCGCTCGATGGCCTCGAAAACGGCAGCGAAGAGGAGGTACGGCGAGAGATGGAGCAGATGGAAGTCGAGGATCCGCTGAGCGATTCTTCCTCCAGCCGATCGCTGCTCTGGCGCAAACGCTTCCCCTTCTCTGCCTCCTTCCCGTCCCTTACACTGCCCTCTTTCCGCTCCTGGATGCCCACCTTCCATTTCCCCCAAATTCCGTACGAAGCTATCAACCAAAATCGCGTCATCATTATCGGCCGTCTATTCGGCATTTTTCTGATCACGGGCATTGTCTATGTGCTAGTTGTTTCAGATGTACTGTCCTTTGCGAGAAACAAGATGTCAATAGGGCAGGTGTTTGATCCTGAAGCTATAAGAGTATATGTCCAAAACCACATGAACCATAATGGCAAGATACAGGAGTATTTACAACATCTTACAGAGTTTCCCCATCTTGCCGGGACAGAGGGCAATTATGTTCTTGGAGAATGGGTTGCAGAGCTGTTTAAATCAGGAGGGCTTGAGGATGTTGAGATGGAACAATTCGATGTATATTTGAATTACCCGAGAAAGGACGGGCGCCGGGTTGCAATTGTCGAGCCGGCAGAGCTGAAGTGGGAGGCTCAGATAGAAGAGGATGTGGAAGAGGCATACGTCTTTCATGGCCACTCCAAGAGTGGCGAGGCCATCGGCCCTCTGGTCTACGCCAACTTTGGTTCGCGCGAAGACTTCCAGAGGCTGGAAAGAGAGGGGATCCCGGTCAAGGACGCCATTGTCCTCGTCCGCTACTACGGCTCCCAGGGCGATCGAGCACTCAAGGTTAAAGCGGCAGAGCTAGCAGGTGCAAAGGCGTGCATCATATACTCCGATCCTGCGCAGGATGGCTATATTCATGGCCCAACATATCCAGACGGCCGCTTCATGCCTCAGGATGGAGTCCAGCGCGGCTCAGTGAGCCTGATGTCTTGGGTTGTGGGTGATGTTCTCAGCCCTGGCTGGGCTTCAACACCGGAAAATCGAGACAGACTCAACCTCACCAACGCTGATGAAATTCACGGACTCAATAAGATCCCCTCGCTGCCGCTGTCATGGAAGGACGGCAGCCAGTTTATAAAGGCTTTGCAGGGTAAGGGGAAACAAATGCGTGACGGCTGGGTCGGGGATCCTAAGGTTGAGTATTGGACCGGGGATGGTAAACTGCCCATTGTATCTTTGAAGAATCTGCAGGATGAGGAAGTCTACCAACCCATCTATAATGTGGTTGGCAGGATAGCTGGCTGGGAGCAGCCTGAAAGGAAAATCATCGTTGGCAATCATCGCGATGCCTGGTGTCTTGGAGGCGCCGACCCAGGCAGCGGTACTGCCATCATGCTTGAGATCGTGCGCATTTTTGGTGAGCTTCGAGAAATCGGCTGGAGACCACTCCGCACAATCGAATTCGCAAGCTGGGATGGTGAAGAGTACAACCTGATTGGCAGCACTGAGCATGTCGAAAACAGGATGGACGAGCTTAGGAAACAAGGCGCAGCCTATGTGAATGTTGACGTTGGCGTCACGGGCATCGACTTTCATGTGGCGGCATCACCGCTCCTCAAATCGGCAGTGAACCGTGCCACTGGAAGAGTCACGGACCCATCGTCCAAGAAATCGGTCAAGGAGGCATGGGAAAAGAGTGGTCGTGGAATCGAGGGCCTTGGCGCAGGCAGCGATTATGTGGCTTTCCAGAACTTCGCAGGCATGTCTTCGATTGATCTAACATTCAAAGGACAGCGATTCCCATACCACAGCTGTTATGACAATTGGGAATGGATGGATAAATTTGGCGATCACGGCTGGGACTATCACAAAGCTCTTGGAGAGGTCTGGGCCCTGCTGATCCTTGACCTTGCAGACCGCCATGTCCTACCCTTCGATTTGCAGGCATATGCTGAGGCCATTGCGCGGTATATCGATGACCTTGCCAAGCATGTCAAAACTGCTTCCCTTGGTGATCTTGATCTCTCACCCTTGCGAAGCGTGTCCACCCGCTTGAGGGATATCGCTGTCGAGGCCGATCGATTCCATGAGAAGTGGATGACCGAAATCTACAACCAGAATGGCTTTGAAGGCACCGACCTGTCCTTGCAGCGTTTAAGCCACAACAACAAACTGTGCAACTTCGAGACCGACTTGTTGGATTTGTCTGAAGGCGGGGGTTTGGAAAACAGAACACAATTCAAGCATGTCATATTTGCACCACAGAAATGGTCAGGATATGACGAAGCATATTTTCCATCTATAAGGGACGCGATCGAAGACGGAGACTTGTCCAAAGCCAAGGCAGAAGTGGACAAGGTTGCTGCAATTCTGAGGAATGCTACAAAGAATTTAGAGAAAGAGCTTTGACAGGGTCATCAGCGTTCCCGACAAGGATCTTTTTCTGCTGGTTTCTCTTTCTGGCTTTTGTTTGATTGAGCATGGCGAGAGGTTGTGTCTATATGTTTGTTAGTTTCACCTGCTGTAAATGCCTACAGAACGCAGACATTTAGTTGTTGCGCCCTGACCTTCTACTACACTGTAATCGGCCTTATTGAAGAGAGCGACTAGATGCAGATATGCCATAGATTATTAGGCAGCTGCACTGCGTATTTGTCCGTTGGATCAATTAGTCAGCGCTATCCATAAATGCCGAATACGTCAGAGAGTTGATTAGTTGCATGAGCCTTTCAAACTTCCTCTCCTCCTTCGCCCGACCAGCATTACTATCCAAAAACCAAACCATACTCGTAGTCGAACTCTGGATGGTCTATACTTGCGTCATAGCTTCTTCGAGGCCCAATGTGCGAACCACCCTGGAGTCAAAAGCTGCGGCTTGCAATACTACAGAAAATCTACCTCGATCTGGTGGAAATTGGTCATTGCACGAGCGGACTAGTGGGGTAGTTTGCCAGTTAGATAAGCTTGAGACTATCTAAAGGGGAGCGTCAAGAATGGTCAGACCTCTCAAGACCGGACGCAGCCGCGCTTGTGCTCCCTGTCGCCGGAGGCGAATCAAAGTGGGTCGCTCCTAAGGATCTCTGCTCTGTACCTGGCCGTACTCACAGATCTCAGTGTGATCTCGGCGAGCCACAATGCTCCAGGTGTCTGGAAAGCGGTCGCACATGTTCTGGTCCGTTGACGGGCTTATTAGTCATTACTACCGAGTATAGGGAATCCGGCAAGACGAAGGGTGGGCTTATTCGACCAAATGAAGTCCAAAGTGTACCTTCCCATATGAATGCCATCGCCTTTTCGGGTCAGGCCTATGCGGCCGTAGTCGACCGAGCACCACCTCTCGGCCCAATTTATGATGAAGGTGTCCTCAGTCGTTTCCTTGGCTTCTTCGCACACCACGCTCCAAGCTCGTCTTGGATTTGGAAGCTGCCAGAACTCCGGGTGAATGCTCGTGCCAGTGCCCTCTGTTCTGCTCTCAGGGGGGTATCGTTGGCCTATGCTGCACACGTCACTAGCAGCAATGCCATCCGTTACGAGGCATATCGCAACTACGGACAATCTCTGCGGCTACTGCAAGCTACGTTGTTCCATGCACCAATGTCCTCGGACTTGCCTACTACCACATTGCAACTGCTGCCAATTATTGTGCTCTCGTATTTTGAGCTCGTATCTGGGGCTACTCCGATAGCATGGCTGGGACATATCTCTGCTGCAGAGAGATCCATGGCCATGCTCGGCCCAGGTGCTCTAAGGCATGAACTTGGTCAGCAGCTCTTCTACTGCATCAGAGCTCACAGCGTGCAAAAGGCGGTGATATATGGGCACCACTCTGTATTCTCTGAGCCAGAGTGGCAGGGGACAGGCTTTACGCAGTACTTGGCAAACAGAAGTGTCGCGAGGCACCTGCATGAAGTACTGGTCGAATACATCTTGCGTTTCTCTAAGCGAATGCAACACATCCAAGATTCTGTGTCCTGTAACGATCAAGAGGAGTGGCTTCACGAGGCCGAGATACTCTACAATAATTTCTTATTCACTCAGAGCACCATTTCTGCTGTGGATCTACCGTTGCTGAATACGATATCGCTCACACCGCAAAATTATAATGTAACTCAAGCTACCACTCACGCATTCCACCCCTCACTTCAACAACGGTTTCCGGCCATGACAGACGCATACTTTCATGCAATAGCCATCCTGCTCCTCAACTGCTTTCCATCTTTACACGAGCTTGGGTACGACTTGGGGTACAATGCCAACTCGATCATTGCTGGCGGCGAGTTTCTTAGCGGGTCAAGCGGAAGCAATGGCCTCGCAATCTTGCGAATGATGCTTCCATTCTCAGTCATCTGGCTTTTTGTGGACGATCACAACCTGAAGTCGAAGGCAAGGAGACTGTTCGAGAACTGGTGCCTGCGTGAGGGGCTGGCCGGGCTTGTTGGAATTGCATTTCCAACTTACCAACACTTATCACCTAACTGGGCACTTATATCTACTGGAGCTAGAGCTGGGGTCGAATAATGACAGTGAATTATACACTTTCAACATCAGTAAGTTGAATGGGGCCTGGGTAGAAGGCTTGGCAGTAGGCAGTGGTACGGTGTGGCAAAGAACCATTGGACACAATCAATAATCTTTTTAAGCTTTTCTTTCACGTTTCTTCATTCCGCTACCTTTCCAACAGTGCTGGTTCCACAAGTCCATGCACTGGGGCATACTGACACGTACTAAATAGAGTTCAATCCTTAATGTAAGCTATCTAGGAGCCACAAGCAGGTAAAATACATCCCATTCAACCATTCTTCCCTGTTGTTGATTTCAAAGGCATCACCCATGTTCAGTTAACACTTAAAGTTTTTTTGCTCAGACCATGTGTCAGAAGACATCTCACGGCCTTAGAAATCTCTTCACGTGGCTGCTGCTGCCGCTTCAGCCCCGCCTCAGCAGAACAAATCTAGCAAAGCAGATCGGACAAACCCCCTCCTCTCATTGCAAGAGGATGGCAAGTACCCCGCCAGACCGTCTCTGTGCAGACATATCCGCCGTCATTACAAACACTTCGGACCGAAAACATTGACAAAAAACCAAAATTCTGTCATCGTATTCGAACTGTCTTAGTTTCCTGCTGCTGCGGCCTGAATTACGATAATATATTCCAGGATTTTGAACCACAACCCGACAAATTCATTATCCTCGTCGCCAAAAATATCTTGCCGGTAATAGTTGCGGCTTAATTCTGCCACTCTGCGCTTGAGTCGTCGCCCCGCCACCCACAACACAGCAATTTTCACCCTGTTATTGAATCTGAACACATCACCACACCTTTTTCTTCTCCTCCCTCCCTATCTTTCGCTCTCTTCGTTATATATTCCACAGATAACTGTATCCCTCTTTCGAAGTCTTCGGCTTCCTGATGAGAGCATCACAGCATTCTTCGAGAGGATATTTTTTTTTGATTTTCAACCTCCAACGATCTCACCACATCCCGATTGCCAGTTGGAACAACGGCAATTGAGAGACCAACACTCTTAATCCCGACATTCAGAGCACATTGGAAATATGTTTGGACTAGAAAAGCAATTGTAAGTGAGAAGACCTAGACAACACAACATTCGATATGTCGCTAGTCTTGGTTGCCATGCTATCGAGCCCTTCACCCTTGTAGTACCTTCTAACAGAATAGCAGAGGATCCCAAGCAGACATGGACCAGTCGATGAGGGAGCTTGCCAAAGCTCTTTCTGCTTCCTCCTTTGAATGCGCTGGCGAACTCGTTAAACCTGGAAACGACAAGACTGGCAAGCGAGAGCCTTCGCTCCCTCCCATGGTCTATGATTTGCCAACCAGGGTGGATGAGACACCAAGACGTGTGGCTCGTGGCTACGAGCCCAGTAGCGGTGCAATCGGGGACAACGAGGCGACACCTCCCTCTACGAAGCTTCGTAACAAAGTCAGAGCTGGCCAGAAGCGTGGTCGACGCGAGGTCAGCGTGTCTGATGATGAGACTGAGAGAGCGCCGGACCTCGACGGCGGGGTCATCGACATCAAGAACATTCTCCCTCCCAACACCAAGAGAAGAGCAACGGCCAACAATTATACCCCTGGATCCGTCAGCAAGGCCCTAAGAAGTTCCACCAGAAGCACCCGCAAAAAAATAGCACAGATGGAATACTGGGGCAAGGTTTACAACCACCAGCACTGCGATAACGACAATGAAGAAGTCCCCTTGCCGTCGTCTCCCCCAAGCGCCGCAAAACTCCCCGCTATCGGCAGAACTTTTGAATACAGCAACAACAAGAAAGGCCGCGCAACGTCAGCCTCTGCTTCTGCCTCTGCCACTACCAATAACCAAGGGGGGGACTTCAGCGCAGCCAAAGCCTACATGCAGGAGCTCGCAGGTGACCCAGACAAGCCCAAGTCACGACTCCACCAGCTCAAGTTCCTGAACCACTTCTTGAACATCAGAAGAGGCCGAGTCCAGCGAGAACTTGAGCGCCAGCGTGAGGACCTCAACGAGCTCATCGAGGAGCAGCACACCGCCGGACTGGCCATGACGGAACTCCAGAAGCTTTTGCTGCCTCCTCCCCTTGTTGCTGCTGAAGCAACTAGCTTCGGTACTCCAGCACCGGCGGTGGCGGGTCCTAAGTAACTTAGCCCAGAGTATATAGTAGCTGCTAGATTGTTAGGACCTTCCAATAGCACAAAGCTCGTAGGATCGAGCGAGTCTTCATGTATCCACCCTTATTCTTGGTTTCTCTCTTTTTAAATAGACTTGTCTCGTAAAATGTACAAGGGTTGGGGGAGGTTGATGGTGATCATGGCGGCTGCCTAGTGAACATGAAAAACGGCACAAGGGTGAACAAAGTCTTGGGCAAGAAGACTAGGGAAATTGTCAACGGGAATCTGCCTGCATCCTCAGGCTAAAAAATGCTGTGTTTTATGCTTAATGTTTTCCGGAAAAGCATCTGTTTTCATAGCTGAATATTACCACTATTATAACACCATAAAACTACTGCGATATCTACAGCCAGCTACAGCAGATTCAGCAGAATGAGACAGTCTCACGTTCGGTACGGGAGTTGATTCCCAGGGTTGAGATTGGAACTTTTTGATACCGGCCATGTTGTCTTCTCTTCCAAGCCCTAGCAATTCGTCAAGCTGGTTCAGGAGTTCATGGATTCAATTCCTGTCGCCAGCAAGTGAAGGTAGAGGAATTCTACTGTGTAAGTTGATGGGAGTCGCACAAAACAACTATTGTCGGAGGTCATCTATTGGCGGGCCGAGAGATACTGTGGCACAAGATCGAATTAGTTAGGGTGTGAGTGAGATGGCACAATCGGCACGTGAGCACCCAAGAGAGGGGTATTCCAGTTATGCACAAGATCCATAGGCGAAACAAGTCAGCAAACACTAAGACGTACGGATTGTAGGGCAACTCATTACTGTATACTCCGGCATCAGGACCTACTTGCTATTTACTGATCAGGGAAGGCTCAGCGAGGTCCAGCTAACTGCTCAGTGAAAGCTTAAGTTAAAGCAACCTTTGCTCACCTTCTAGAACCAAACCAGACGTGTCAGTTGGGATTTTGGTTCGTGGCTATTTGTGGTAATCTGGATAAAGATTAAATCTAGATAATGGTCGTAAACTCCATTACGTCGTATATCGCTTGGACGCAGCAAAAAAAGGCGAAGCTTCATCCCAAATTCATAGTCAGCTCAGTCGTGGCGTTCTATGCCCCTTCATTCATGCGTCGCCCCTTCTATGCGCAACGAGCGCCGTTGTACTCCTGTACTCGGTTCCATCTCCGGCTACACTGTCCGAAAAATAGCTGACGCTCTGTGGCACTGTCACCACACTGGCACGCCCTGGCAGTGGTGGAACTTGTGGTAGTTCCTTTTGTCCTCTCTCACCACCTGTCCCCAGCCGACTTCGCGCCATGCTCGCTCTTCTTGACCCAGGCCTTGAGTTGGAGATTGCCGATCCCACTGCGGCTGCTGCCTCACCCAAACTTCCCGCGGCTGACACGGCTTTTGCGCTGAAGAATCGTTTCCAATCGCCCGATTGGCGCATATCCTCAGCACCAAGGACCTTGCGGCCGAGCGTGCTCTCCGTTTTCCTGGCACTTTTAATCATCGGATCGACAAATGTCTTTTCTGGAGCTCGTCGCGCTCGCTCTTTTACGAGCTCAGATTCAGCACCTGCGAGCCGGACGAGGTTATCTCGGCGTCGACGGTGGTAGATGAAGGCGGCGAGAGCAAGAATGGCGAAAATAAATAATATTGCGATGGCGATACCGGCTTTGGCACCGCCTGATAGCCCGTGATTGGAAGAGGATGAGAAGGACGAGGAGGATGGAGTGGAAGAGGGTGGGGAGGAAGAAGTGGAAGAGGACGAGGAAGTGATTGAGGAGGGCGAAGGGGACGAGGATGCGGCCGTGCCCGAGGCCGACAATGTTTGAGCAGCTGCACCGGCATGTTTCGATGTGGACGACAGGGCGGCGGAGTTTGTGCCAGGAGAGCTCTGGGTTGACCCAAGCGATGTTGCGTCGGTTTGCTGTGTCTGTTGCCCGCTCGCCGTCGGTGCTGTTCCTGTGGATGAAGCACCATAAGTCATGACCGCTCCAGTGGTGCTTGTAAGTGTGAAAGCTCCTTCATTTATCCACTGCCCGGAATCCGTCGAGTCTGTGAGCAAGATGTGGCATTGCGCAGGATAGTCCGACAAGTTCAGAGTTCCCTCAATGGGAGACAGATTGACTACACCGCTTGAAGGCACTGTAAATTGTTAAAATACGTCCTCTCAGCCTCAGCTTCCACGACCTACGAGTGTTGTCATCATTGTACGATACGTAGCCTCCCTGTCCATCTTCACAATATACCGACAACTTGGTCCCTTGCCACGGCGTCTCATACGACACCAGCACTGTGTCTTCATAGTTGACTGTCGGTAAACCTGAAGGGTACAATATCGTCGTCATGGCGCTCGAATCTGCTGCAGCGACCGTTGAAGTTTGTGCCGCTGAAGCACTAGTGGTAGTTACCGCTGCGGGAGCTGTATCTGAATCCGTGGCGGTTGTTCCCGCAACTGTTGTAGGTGCAGCGAGGGTCAACAAGGACATCATATCACTCTGAGCTGAAACGACCGCGGGGCCTAGGGCGAACCCTTGCCCAGCTAGAACGAGTAGCAGTTTGTGAAGGGGTCGTATGGCCATGTCGATCGGCATGGGCTACTGTATCAGGTTCCGGGCACCTGGCCAAGGGATGTGCAGAGCGGCGTTCGTTGTCCCAAAACATAGTAAAGCGAGGATTTGCAGTCAGAGTCAGGGACGGCCAACCCACAAAAGGGTCTCAAGGGCCATCCACCGCTACACCACAAGTCCATCATCTTTTAATAGCAAGCAGCAGAACTACAAAATATCGCATGGTTTGCTCACCTTTGGACTTTGAAATCAGCCCATTCAAGCCACAACTAGCCAGAATGAGATGGTTCGAGTGCAGTATCGACAAGCTACATTTTCTAGCCAGTCAAAGCAGGGGAGCACAAGTACTGGTGTTTCTAATTTCATCACGAGGGAAATTGGACGTTAGAAACGACACCATAAAAGGCGCCAGAAAGTGGGTGGGTCTCGACAAGGTCGAACGGGTCTTGGCAGTGCCTTTTCGGGAGAAAAACGTCTCTAACACGTGAGAACGCTCACTAAAAAGATAGGGGCTCCGAGGCCTAGACCTCCCATACTAAATAGACTCTCGCCATTGCTATTCTGGTGGTTCAAAGCGGTTAAGATATCGAAATATACTACGCATCTTGCTCTCCGTTTGGTCACCAGCAGATACTACTTATCGTAACGTAGGTACGAAACCCTAGCAGATTTCTCATCCATATCAATCGCCTTCCGAGACGCCAGCCACGTCAAAAGCCTATGTTTGTTATCTCACGTCCAAGTTGTCATTTTGAACCTGGCAGTCACAGACCCATGCGTAACAACTTCCCAGGCCTTACCACCACCCAGATAAAGAAGCCTATGTATTCTCGGACCTTGTCCCTGTCATTACCTAGATAGCAAGGCATACAATTCTCATCTTGGCGCGCTGTAATGGCCTATTCCGGGAGATACGGAGGTACGGCTTTCACCTGCGGTCCGTCGAATTATCAAGGTAATTATTTAGTTAGAAGAGTTGGACGTGCCTTGGGACGGACACACGGAGGAAGAGTAACCACATGCCAATCCTGCTCCGACATAGTCTAAAGAATGACCTTGTACGCCTGCTTCGATGGAAGCCTGAGTTTCCCGTCAAACTCGACTTTGCTCCGAAAGTGCGACTGGGACATGGCGGAATTGACAAGGCTGGTGCTGCGAACTTAACTCAACGAGTTTCCCTTTGGAGGAAGCACAGGTGCCCGTTTGCTTTGTTTTCGCTAAGACGGCCAGGTTGTGAGGCTTAGAGGAAACCTGAGGAGGCATCCTCAAGAGTGTGGCCGAGAGGCTCAGTGCTAGCGAGCAAACGGTTCATTTTGGAGTCGGCTTCGTTGACTTTGTAGCTGAAACACCCATGCTGAGGGGGATTAACTAGAGCCGCCACCAGAATCCTCCCTTGGATTTCCTAGCCTCATTGTGTAACGAATATCTTAGCAGCACTCAGTTCTTAGTACATTGCACAACATAAGATCACCGGAAAAGACTGGCAATTGGGCGAAATAGTTTGATGCAAGCAGGTGGTACAAAGAGCCGCTGCGGTCAGATATTAGTGATACAAGGGTAGTGAAAACCATATCGCTCCAGGAAAACAGTATTGACTTTCTAATCATGTGAGCCTTGGTGCCAAGTTCTACCCCGAGTTCGACACCAGAGAGAGATTTTACTCTGGGTCCCTTGCACCAGCTCCTAGTCAACATGTGAAGATGGAGAATCTCAAACGTATCCGCTAACTCTGTTGGGAGATGACGCCATAGGAGTCGATCCCTACGGTTGTCCGGTCTCTAAGTAAGTAGAGTATCGGGCCTTGGAACGCCTGGGAGAGCCCTACCAACAAACAAAACGGGGAATTATGATTCTCTCAGGCATAATTCAGGCCTTCCGACATAAAATTATGTGCGTCATCATTCATTGAAGGGGTTTCCGTAAGTGCTATTGTTGGAAATCTTGATCTTGCAAATGGGTCAAATTGCTCTCTCTGATTTTCCACGTTCAAGCGGGAGCTCAACATCGATATATATAGCTATATGGGAGCTAATTATACACGTAGACAATCAGGCTTGTCATCAGGGTTTGCCTCCTATCCCAGGGGCATTCTAGCTGATATCCCTTGTACAGCTGATCTTTCAGCTGTTGATATACTAGCTGACACTTGATCAGAGCTGATATTGTCGTTGCAGCTGATCTTCAGCTTGATATCATCGGCACTATGAGTAGTATGAATCGAAATAGTAGAATGATTGGGTCTCATTGGCTAAGCAGAGTTTTCACCTGTGTTTGTCTTGTTTGTCTTGTTTGTAGGGAATGAGTGGAATGATCATCAGCCAGTGTCTGTTCAGGATTCGATTTGGGGGTCGATCTGGGGGTCGATCCAGGGAACGATCAGGGAGTGATATAAAAATATGATCGAGGGAATCAACAGCAGATCTGCTTATATAGTCGATGGTTAGAGTTCAGTCATGTGATCTCTTGGCATTCTGGACGCGTTCCGTGCACGTGATCTCGTGTGTTGCGTCAGCACGTGATCTGGAGATCGATTTATCCAACAGCTATTTATGGTCTCAATAGTGAGCCACCTTGTCACGGTGTGCCTGCCGTGGTCGCCTAACGCCAAGGGCCCCACTTTCCAGTTTATCTGTAGTCTGACGGTTCGTCTGTCAGATCTGGACCATCCATACATACATCAGACAGATTGCTCGTTTCTTGCTTCTTTCTCGTTCTCCATCGTCAGATAACCCAGAGCTATCTTACACACCTGGCATTTCAGTTTCTTGCTTTATTGTATGCTTCTGTCCAATATGCACTACTATTGACTATTATCCTTAGAATCGAACTAAAGCGCAATGACTGCTACTAATCCAGCAGACCTGCGTGGGCTTGCCGACGAAGTCCGGACTACTGCTCACGCCTGTGCGGACTCCAATACCATACAGAACAGCCAGGCCTTGCGCACAAGCATCAGAAAGCTGCAAATTGCTTCTGCCACGCCTACAGAGACTCTATTTAACTTCCGGCTGCAGGCAAGTGCGACTTCAGAGCCGAGAAATAAAGAGAATCTACGTTAACTGGGATGCAGCTCATCGAGAACATTGCCATCAGTGTCTTGCTCCAGAGCGGAGTGCTGGACGCTATTGTGGCTTCAAATGGTGAAGTCGTCAAGGCACAAGAAATCGCCTCTTCTACTGGGTACGATGAACAGTTCATTGGTGCGTATCAGAATCTAGTTCTACAAGCAGGAGGCTCATGTTCTTCACCCAAAGTCCGCTTCATGCGCGTGGCTACCGCTCTGCTCTTCTGTGAAGAAGTCGATGAGGCTGCCTATCGCCCGAATCAATTTACCGAGATGCTCATCCAGCCTGGCTGGAAGAGCGGTCTCCGCTTCGCTGAAGATATGTACCCAATGGGCTGGAACATTCGCCGCCTACTGCAAGAGACCAGCTACGGTCGTCCCAATAGGGTCAATGCCCCCAATGCTTTCGAATTTGCGCTTGGGCAGCCGCTTTTTAAGCACCTAGAGGCAAACCCGGAGCTGCGAAAGGACTTTGACTTGTGGATGCGAGAGGCCCGGCGCGATCAAGAAACGTTATGGCATCGGCGCTATTCACCGTGCGCCAATATCAGAGCCCAAGACCTCAAGAGCGATCCCGACGCTGCACTCATGGTGGATGTAGGGGGTGCCAATGGCTCGCAGTTGATCGCGTTCCACCAACAATTTCCTAACCTGCCAGGTCGCTGCATTCTTCAAGATATCAGCATGCCAGAGTCGAACCGCAAAGCTGCCGAGGCCGAGGGATTGGAGGCCATGCGGTATGACATGTTCACGCCGCAACCAATAAAGGGTAATGTTACAAACATCTCTCTACACTGGACATGCGCTTACGAAAGACGATGCATAAAGGTGCTCGCTACTACTACTTTCGCCACGTCTTCCACAACTGGGATGATGAGAACATGAAGAAGGCACTCGCCAATCTCGTTCCTGCAATGGAACCAGGCTATTCGATCTTACTCATCGACGACTACGTGTTACCCAGGCGAAATGTCCAGCGTTCTGGCGCTATCGAGGACATCCTGATGTTGCTGCTCCTCGGCGCGCTCGAGCGAACAACTAGCCAATACGAGAATTTACTGCACGGTGCCGGACTAGAGATCGTCAGCATTGTCAAGGTCGGTACCAGCGAAGAGGCCATTATTGAAGCGCGTGTTGCTCCCCAAAGATCGACGACGAATTGAGTGAACGAGAGCACCCGTGAGAATGCAGCAAACCGTGTTAACGGTGTGGATGTGTCATGAATGATACACATATATACTGGAAGGCCTGGATCTTGGCCCGAGAGGGGCAAGATTCCCTACCTTTTTTAGAGTTAGAGAGCTCTCTAGCTTACTGGCGCTCCAGGCATAATAGGATGGCCACGCACTAGATAGAGAGAGGTCAGATTCATACGCAGACACGGTATCGAGATCCTGATAGACACTAGACACGACTAGGCTACAAATCGTAACCACACTCTGGTTGTGCAAAATGGTTACTCGGAGTCGGGTCCGGGTGTAGAGGGAGCTGTATCCCACTAGGTCCGATGACTTACTTTACTCGGTTCCTGGGTGACTCTAGAAGCTTGTTTCCCGCTGCCAGTTTGGGAACCTAGTAGATGGTAGACCAAGCCATGTACAAGCGGCATTAAGACCAGAAATGCAACCATGGCGATGGTTAGGGTCTCAGCGTGTACAGAGTAGATAAGAGATTTATCGCAGTATCTCAGCGCCTTGCACACTCCAAGTCACAGTTACGCTAGTGGCTAGTCAGAAATTTCAGCGTAATGGGGATGGCTGATTTGACTCCGGAGTGAGAAATCAATCTGATGGGGCACCTGAGATCTCCTTTGCTAGCTAAGCCACTCACGCCACAAGTGAGCACGCGGACATTGAACTAAGGCTACGGAGTACACTTTGTAAAGCAATAACGTCAGCTTATTACATGACCCGATGCACCATTAAATCAACATGCCCTTAATGGCCGTCTTCGGCGGTGGGTAGGCGCCCATGTCTCCGACGGACTCCTTGACTGCGCTACTCATGCTAAGGTGATGCCAAAGCCTCACATTAGCATTAACTTCCTTGCTGTATCCGTTTACCACCGTCATGGTCACAACGATACTCCGTTTCGATGAATCATAGGGTACTGCTCCGCTACTGTTGGAACTGAGCAATAGTCAAAAATTGGGAATAGGTCAAAATGAGGATGAATGAATCCATCAGCGATGTGATTTCTATTAACTACTAGTAATTGCCCATCTATAAAGGGATACAGAACTAACACATCTCAGGCCTTGGAATGCTAGTAATGCTGGGGGGCCCTGCCTCCACAACGACGGGTAACTATGCCTTTCTAGGCCATAATTGAATCCCCCCGAATAAGCCGATTGCCAGTCCTTGTTCCTCCCTCCCCTTTCCTTGAGTTCAGAGCCTTGGGGTGTGCCCTTTTCCCAGAGCTTACTTTTCCTTTTTCCCTCCCTTTCTACCGTCCCTGACATCGCTCTATCGCCACGTACAATTGATGAGACATCACACCTCCACCTCTCAGATATCAATAAGGCGTGGCGCCTGAAAGTTGAGGAAGTGACTACGTGCGTGAAAACATGAGTTATCTCGAGAGTTTAACCGAATCATCGGTATCCACTAGTCATTGTGTCGAGGTATGAGTCACCGAGTATCCTTAAGACACTCGACTGCATTTGAATGCCAGAATATATCAACATTGAATTTCTATGTATCTTGGAGTATTCCCTATCGGCAACTGCCGCTGGCTGGTGGGCGTTCCTCTTAGGAGCTGTGCCCTCAGCTACTTGTCGAGATTGACGTTGTTTGTGACATCCCCAAACACCTCAAGGCTATGGGCGAGGTAGTTTTGAACCGTCTTTACCCGCACGGCCATATCGGCACCCAAAGGCAGGAGCTTCTCCGATTCATGCCCCGCCCCGATGCCTTCTCCCACTACTACCTCGTAGACAGCCTTCATGGCTTTATCTTTGTCGCCATTAGGGACGAACTGGCCGCTTTTGATGGCCTGTATCATCTTCTCGGTAAAAGAGCCACTGTAGTCGTCGGGAAGCGGCACAGTACCGAACACGGCTTTGCTGGGCATGCTTGTGTTGAAGGTTCCCAGAACGACAGTCAGAGTTCGAATGTTGAATGGTGCCACCTCCTTCGCGAGCACTCTTGTCACACCTGGATAGTTAGTAGAGGGCCGGTGTCCAAGGTCGTGGTATCTCACCATCGAGCCCAGCCTTGGCCCCCGCGTAAATTCCCATGCTCGGATTTCCTTCCAATGCTGCGCCGCTGCTCATGTTGACGATGACCCCGAACTTTCGCTTACGCATGTGTGGGATGACGGCGCGAATGAGGCGCAGCGGACCAAAATACATCGTCTCCATCTCGGCACGCAGCTCATCCTCTGTGATCGTTTCGACGGGGGTGAAGACAGAGTATCCTGCATTATTGACCAGGATGTCTATCTGGTCACCTGACTTCTCCAAGTTATCAACGACCTGGGCACTCTTGCTATCGGTCACATCTAGCCCGATCCATTTGCCACCCTTACCCTCGACTTCGGAGACGAGGTCTGGAGTGCGCGACGGGTTCCGCGAGGTCGCGATCACCTTGTGACCGCCTTGCAACGCGCAACGTGCGAGCGACAGGCCGAAGCCTGAGGAACAACCGGTAATTAGCCATGTGAGAGGTCTCTTCGCTGTAGCCGCCATTTCTGAGTATGATGGTAAGAATCGACGGCTGAGAGATCACTCGAAGATTTAAATCTGCGGGGTCTCACAATTTCTCCGAGTGCAGTGCTCTGCATTGGAACTGCAGATCGGAAGGCACTTTACTCGGACCCATTGCTAGCTGATGCAAGCGTATACCATTTAGTTCGATTCTATTTTGTGTGGCACCGCCTTGTTGGTGACCTGGTTCGTGACAACTTTGATAACGCTATGTGAGTAGTGGAGACTTAATTAATACAACGTCTCAAAGAAAAACAAGAAACTCAAATGAGGTTAAGCGAGTGCTTGTTTAACTAACATTCGCCTGCCAAGGAATATCTAATCTACTTCAGCCAATCATTACCTAGTCGCTCAATGATCTCTCTATCCTCGACTGGGCAAGCAGCCCTTGAATTATATCCATTCCATCTCGTCACAAAACACATGAGAACCCAGGCCGTATCCCACAGGCCTATTCTGATAACCACTCGACCTCAAGGTGATGTCCCTTTATCTCACCATTAAACCACTCAATCATCTCAATGCGCTGCTGGCACGTCCGCGCTCCCACCAGCACTTCGCTGTCTACCACCGCCATAACGGTCTCATACAGCTGTTGTTGAGCCAGGTTCTTCCCAATACAGGCCCTCAATCCAGCCCCGAATGGAATCATACTCTTCTCCATATCGGGCCGGCGCAGACCCTCGTCTTGGCCATCCTCCAACCACCTCTCGGGACGAAATGCGAACGGGTCCGGAAACACGTCCGGGTCGTGATGCAGCATATAGGCCGCGCATCCAACGACCGTTCCTGGTGGCAAGTGGATGGACCCGACGCATAGTCCAGTTGCCGGTACCACGCGCGTTAGGCGCGTTGGATTCGCCATACCCAGCCGCAGACCCTCCTTGACGACGGCGCGCAGGTACGGCAACGTTTGTGGGTCTGTCAACGCCGCGCTCGTGTCTTGGTTGTTAGGAGTAGTGGCTCGGAGTTTACTGCAGCGAATCTCGCGTAGTAGACGTGCTCGCGCATGCGCATTATTAACCAGGTGAAATAGAATTGTCGCAAGCATGACGGCGGTCGAGTCCGCACCAGCGAAAACAATCGCCTTGGACTGTGCCGCAGCCTCGGTGCGCGAGATGCCTACCTGTAGGAGCCGACCCTGGTAAGTTGAGTCTGCTGGTGCGAGCGGCGACTCCCCATCCTTCGCCGAGAGCGCGCTCCCCATGACTCTATCAATGAATCGTTCAAGCTGGACAAAGGATCGAACGACCTCGTCGCTAGAGTTTATCCAGCTAGAAAAGGTATACACAAATCGGAAGATCCAGTTTGGTAGTAACGAGAAGCGCGAAAACGCTACGATGGCGAAGATGAAGGGATTGGCGCTCAACTTCGTCTGCCTCCGGTCATGTAAGGAGAGGCTGGTGTGCTCGCCAAGACCTCCATACCGCTCGCCCAGCAGATATTCGGTCACAACATCGATGGAGAGGCGAGCGCTTAGGTCCACGATGTCGACCTTGACCTCGGCGGTCTTAAATGCGCGTAACTGGTCCACAAACTCAGCTGCGCACCTTCCAATGACCCCGTGGGGCTCGCTCGCGACGCGGAGCCTCGCGGGTGCGAACAGGGGCGCAACGGCTTTGGCACGCGTGTTGCGGTACTCGGTGTCGATAGCCGAGAAGATGGATACGACAGGGCCGAGGTTGAAATTCGTGTATCGGGCATCTTTTGGAAAGCCGCTGTTTGCGACATAGATGTTCCGAATGGCATCGCTGTCGGAGATGGAGACGGAGCTGGGTGCGACTCGGAGCACTTTCGTCCTGTACTTTTTATGGTAATATAACAACGCCTGGCCCTCTATCCCGATGTAGCATATAGTATATAGAAACAGGGAACTAACTCTAGCCAGGAGCGGGCCAGGCACGTGCCTTAGAGGATGGAAGTACAGGCAGTATAGTATAGGTACCAGAATTACTGTCAGAGTGAGCGCAGCTGCAGTGACTGTGTTGTGGTGCAGGGCCGCTGTGATTGAGAAAATGCTCTGCATTATCGTTTGGTTCCGACCGATTCCTAAGATGGTGCGTAATTGCCTCCAAATAAAAGGGGCTGTTAATCACAAAACAGTGATCTACCTCAATAGCTGGACCGCACCCACAAGAGTTTACTAATCCTAATTTTATCTTTTGTTGGGTTCACAGGAGAGCATTGACAACAATTGCATGCTGTGCTGAAACCAGGTAAGTGCGAAATGTATTCAAGCAGGGCTTGTGTACTCGGGGTCAGTAAAAAGTACTCGGACTTCGTCTTCCCCAAGGGCCATGGTGCGAACTTAAAAGACAGCCACAAAAAGCAAAGCTTACATTGATATTTCTAAGTTGAGATTATAGAAATAACGAGCAGGTACTGAATCCCAAGGCACGAGCTGTACGTGAACAGTCAGCCATGTCGCCTGAAACAAATGAACTGAACGCACACAAAGGCCAAAATGCTCAGAAGCTCGTGGAGACTCTGGAGGCTATAAATACTGAATCTTTTGCCGATGAGAGAGAAAGAATTCAAGCAGTCATGGCAGCGTATTCCCTTGTATCTCGACTCGAGACACCCTGGGAGTCCATAGCGAGACTCTGCATGGGCCAGGTACGCACCAAGTTTCAGCTATTTTGGACTAAGGCCGAAAAGTTATCAGCCAGCACTAGGAGCTGCCCTGAAAGTGGGGAAAGATTTGCAGCTTTTCGAAAAGTGGCATGGATGCGGCGACGGGGAGATGTCGAGCGAGCAGCTCGCAGAGATCGTATCTTGCGACCCTGCTCTTCTTGGTCAGTGTCCATGAAAATATACAAAGAGCGGTGTGAAACTAAGCAGAGTTGGTGGTCTAGTCCGCTTGCTCCGCCACTTATCAGCAAACCATCTGCTTCAAGAGACTTCGATAGGGATCTTCAAACCCACCAAGTTCACTCTAGCTCTTCTTGAGCCAGTCTTTGGAGAGTGGATCAACCATCTGTGTGTCACTTAGCAATTAGACTCACTGTCATACACCCTAAGTACTAATTGATAACTAACTCAGTTACGATGCAACAATCCCTTGCTTCTTCAAGATGCCTGAGTATCTGGCTCAGACGGGATACAAAAACCCCGTGGATCCGGCTGACGGCATATTCCAGTACACAAAGGGTTGGAAGGGAGACCTGTTTCACTACTACGATGCCAATCCTAGGGAAGGGGAATCGTTCAACCACGTTATGGGCGGAGTTATGGCTCACCAGGCTGGATGGCTTGACATCTTTCCGCATGATACCCTTCTAAATTCTGACACTAACCTTCCCCTCTTAGTAGACGTGGGGGGAAATGTCGGTCACGATATGGAACGATTCCGTCAAGCTCACCCAGAGACCGCTGCTCGCCTGTATTTGCAGGACCGACCAGGGGTTGTAAATCTCTCCAAGTGCCCTGACCCCGTGAACAAAATCGGCTACGACTTCTTTACGCCACAGCCCATCAAAGGTAAGGCTTGTCCTGCTCTACTGAGGTCACTCGTGTCACGGCCATTGACTACTTTGCCACAGGAGCGCGTGTATACTACATGCATGGTGTACTCCACGATTGGTCCGACGAGCCTGCTCGCAAGATTCTCGAGATGCAGAGAGAATCAATGACGCCGGGCTACAGCACACTACTAATACATGACCACATTGCTCCCGAGGCCCTGGCCCACCCTCACACCACGGCGTACGACCTTACCATGATGGTGATGGTGGCGGGTGAGGAGAGGACTGAGTCTCACTGGCGTGAGTTGCTGAAGTCTGCTGGCTATGAGGTTGTGAGGATCTGGCGATCACCGCTGGCTGTGCAAGGTATTATCGAGGCAGAGATTACGAAGTAGGAGTTTTCAAAATATAATAAAACAGAAGATGCACAAGTCCATCAGGGAAGAATGGTGGTTTGACAAAGCACCGTAGTTCTAGTAACACAAAGATGGTCACCTAGTTTATGTGATAGCATTCATTCTTCTTTTGGGCGACTCCATAGTTCGAAACCCAGCCCGTAGTTATGGAACTTTCTTATCCAATATCATGCAAACAATTCTCACGCCCTCTTATTGGCGTATTCCTATATCTTATGGTAATAGAGATTGGAACAATGGCGCATCTTGTCCATGTAAGATAGAACCAAATCATCTAGAGCAATACTGAAGCTGCTGAACATTGACGAATTACATATCCGTGACTAAGGTCTCAAACAAAAATTTCCCATTCTCGCCGTTCGCTCGCCTTAATTAATGGCTCGTACCGTCAGGTATGATAGTTTATTGCCCTGTTAACTCAACTACGAGTCTCTGCTACAATCATAATTGATCAATTTTTGCGGCTTCAGGCCGTTTGTGTATTTGAGCATAGAGCCCCGTCTGATAAAAGAACCATGAATTCTCAACCATGAATTTCTCACGGTCGATTATTTGCATCTACATTCGTCATTCTGGGAAGCGACTTATGTGTTAGCAGAGAATACTCACATCGTAGTTTAAAACAAGAAGCGGGATGAGTTTCTTGATCTCCAAGATTCCGATGTGCTTGCCTAGACAAACACGCCGGCCGGCACCGAACTTGTAGATCAGTTAGTGAGAAGAAGACAAGATAGCAGGGGGTGAGACATACTGTCAGAACCCCTTGTTCTAACTTCTTTTTATGCGCACCATTCTTCTCAAGCCATCTCTCCGGTCTCCAAAACTCCACATCCTGGCCGAAGGTTGGTATATGACGATTGACGACATACGGGTTGCCCCCAACTACAGTTCCAGCCGGAAGATAGCGCCCGAGGACCGTGACACCGCCTTCAGGCACAACACGCTCAAACGGCAGCGCAAACGGCGGATGCATACGAGCACCCTCCTGAACGCAAGCATCCAGGTAGAGCAAGTCGCGGACCTCGCTGTATCTGGGAAATGGCCGGGATAGATTGGCGGAGCGAAGCTCCTGATATAGCTTGTCCAGTGTGTGTGGGTAGCTAAGAAGATTAAACATGATGGTGCGTATGACACTACCCACTGAATCGGACCCTGCAATTACGTTGGAGAATGTCCACGCAGTTGGGGCCCTGTCACCGTGGTGGTTAGCGTAAATCCGTGATTTATCTCTGTTGTTGGTGCTTGTGGTGTCTTACCAAGGAGGTATTTCGGGATTGCTCTGTTGGAGTTCTATATATCGAGTCAGGAAGTCCTTCTTTCCATTTACCTTGTCTCCAGCCGTGGCCTTGCCATTAGCTAACTTCTCCCGCTTTTCTTTGATGGCATCGGCCACAAAGCTGAGAATTGAAAGAGAAGCAGTTCGATTGAATGTTTGCCGCAAGGTGTCCGCGATGCGGTTCTTCCACATGATTTTGTCGAGCCAAGGGATTTGTGTCATCTAAAAGCGCCGTCAGTTGACAATGATGCCCTCTCATCCAATGAAGGTAGTTTGGGGAACATCCTACTGGCGCAGCGGCTCGCATGAAGTCGACAATCGTGCCCAGCATTCCCCCAACATCTCTACCATGGTCTAGGAATCCATATCGCTTCGAGAAAGTCATGGTACCCATTACATCAAATGCAAAGAACTGTAGCCACTGGCCCAGGTCAAAGATCTCACTATTAGCAGCAAAACGTTGGTCAAACTTTTCAAGTATGCATTTCAGAACATCATCAACTAGACCCTCGAATGATACCGTGCTCGTCACGGAGAATATAGGCGCTATAGGACTCTTAATCTGCTTGTGCAGTTTCTCGTCCGTAGTGTTGAAAACAGCATGCAAGGCGCCGCCTCCTCTCGTGTAAGGCCGAAGAGTCACATAGAATTCGCCCTACATGGCAGTCAATCTTGCGTTAGTTCAGCTTTCCAGTCAGGCCCAGTGGGATGATAACGCGGGTACGCACTTTTGGGAAACCGGGCCTCATCGGGTAGATAGTCGGGATGGCTTCGGGATTGCTAAATGACACCATATTCGGACCGATTCGCACGACTTCCCCATATTTATCATGCATACGCTGGAGTATAAGGTGTGCTCGCTTCGTTCGAATCCATCCCATGCGCTGGAAGTTGGTAATGCTCGCTGGGAACGGTCCTGGTATATGCCTAAGTCGCCACCACGTCCTGAAGAGTTGTGTGGAGACGAGCCCCAAACCCACACAGACAAAAAGGACGACAGGCATATTAACTTTTGAGAAAGTATCCATGCTGACGCACGAGTTCACCGGTTGCGTAACACCGGGCCTAGATGCTGAATTCTGATAGTAATCTTTTAGACCATGGTCGCTAGGACAATGTGAGTGACCTTAATACAGCACGCCGCTTTGACGATCTTCATCCGCAGCAAGTAAATTCCTTCTGCCTAGTGAATAGAGAGTGAATGAAAGATGGATTAACATGCACAATCCATAGACTGGAGCCACATTTACTTGTGTCTGCGGGTGTGATGGAAAGATGGATTTTAGCTATGTCTCGATTGCTGAAAAACTCCCGACACCGAGTAACTCGTCCTCCGTGTTTCCAACTGGCATCTCAGTGGCAACTTGGTATGCAAGATTCAGATCTAGCCTTGTACCATACTCAGAGTATGCGGGGGTTTATTTGGGAGGTACCGGGTTTTATGGAACCTGAGAGCTCGTACAATTTTCTTCATCCAGTCGACCGCTTACCTAACACGTTACAGTGAAGGTTGATATGAGTTAAACAGAAACCATCCTGTCAAGATCTGTTCTTTTATTCAAGTACTCAACATACTTATTGGAGGCTACCATGGCTCACTTCAGCAGTTCCCCAGACAACTGCACGCACGATTTACGGATTGCCTTATTCGGTCCACAGGTGACGCATTGGACACAGGAGAGTCTTTCGGCCCTCCAATTTGCACTTCTGCAGAACACCAGCCTTGAGTTCCTAACGAAAACTCTTGAGCGGCTTCCATCATTGTGGCCTAAGCTCAAGAAGAATGGTGGCGTCTCTGATTTTCATGGTGAAGAAATGCTCAAGGAGCTCCGAGATTTTGCGCTGGGAAAGAGTATACCAGATCCGCAGAATCTCAGCAATACCCACCTGGCTCCGCTCACGGTCGTGTCTCATGTGGTCGACTTCGTGCGCATTGCCGACGACCTTGGCAAGAATAATAGCTTGTTGGAGTTTCAGGCAGCGCAAGGGTTTTGCATTGGATTTTTCCCAGCTGCCGCCATTGCTTCTTCGAGCAATTGGACAGAATTCGAGCATAATGTATCGAACGCTCTTCGCCTAGCTGCATGCACAGGCATCGTCATTGACGCAGAAAATGCGTCGCATACTGCCCCTGATCGGGGAACGGCTGTCTCTGTCCGTTGGAAGACAGCCGCCGACAGGGCATACTTGGAAACTTCCCTAGATCTCTTTCCCGAAGTAAGCTCTATGTTTTAGCTAATTACCAAGAAGTGAATTCTGACTAGTCCAAAATAGGCTTACATCTCGTGCATCACAGATGATCGGATGCTCACGATCACGCTGCCAAGTCGCAGCCAGACTTCTTTCTGTTGTCGATTGAGCGAAGCCAAAATCGCAACCGCCATTATCGGCCTTGATGGATGCTATCATCACTCGAGGCATGCCAAAGCCGCACAGGCACTCAAACAGCTCTGCGCTGGAAACCATGACCTTGACCTTCCAAGTGCTGACAAGCTGCGCATGTCTTTGAGATCGACTGCAGATGCCGATGTAATCGCCACTGGATCTCTGCACGACATCGCCATAGATCTAATTCTTTGCAAGCGAGCCCATTGGTTCCAAACGGTCAAGTCGACGGTGGGCAACTTTCCTCAGAGCAAAGTCAAGTTCGTCCAGTTAGGAAGAGAGTCTTGCGTCCCGCGCTCGCTTTTATCCAACAATCCGAGGCTCAATAATGGCGTCTCACATCATGATGACACACAGAGTTTTGCGAGCGGGAGCGAAGAAGTTGCTGTGGTTGGTATGGCTTGCCGCTTCCCCCAAGCAGACTCCATAGAGGAGTTTTGGCAGCTAGTTAGCTCAGGTAGAACGTCCATCGCCAATCTTCCCATTGAGCGGTTCAACCCAGCAGATATCAACAGAGAGCCCAAGCTGGCCAGCTACTGGGGTAACTTCCTCAGACGACCCGACGCCTTCGATCATAGGTTCTTTGGCATATCAGGCCGGGAGGCGAAGTCCATGGATCCACAACAGCGACTTGCCCTACAGGTCGCTTACGAGGCGCTGGAGTCCTCCGGTTACTGCAGTTTACCGCTGACGAAGAAGGAGACGAACGTAGGCTGCTACCTCGGTGTTGGGTCTGTGGACTACGAAGGCAATGTCGCGTCTGAGAACGCCAATGCATTCTCTGCAACAGGCACCCTGCGAGCTTTCATCAGCGGCCGTATCAGCCACTTCTTCGGGTGGACTGGACCGTCTATCACTTTTGACACGGCCTGTTCCTCATCTGCTGTCGCAATACACACAGCATGCAAGGTAGGCTGAGCGACAGAGCTCTCTCACCGCATAAACTAATAGCAAATCACAGGCACTTCTTGCTGGGGAATGCTCCATGGCGCTGGCAGGAGGGGTCAATGTCATAACAGGCCCTAATCTGTACCAGAATCTCTCCGCTGCGAGTTTTCTCAACCCCAACGGAGCTTCAAGAGCATTCGATGCAGCGGCCAGCGGGTATTGCCGTGGCGAAGGCGCTGGTATTCTCGTCCTGAAGTCGCTCTCAATGGCAGTAGCCGACGGTGATACCATCCTCGGAGTGATTGCTGCCTCTGCAGTGAACCAAGGCTCCAACTGCAGCTCTATCACAGTACCGGACTCCCAGTCCCAGAGCTCGTTATATAGGCTGGTGTGCTCGATCGGACAGATAGAGCCTCAGGAAGTCACTTACGTCGAAGCACATGGTACTGGTGAGTAACTCTACATATGTCCTTAGAATCGTATGTACTTCACAGTGGCTAACATCGCTTGGCAGGAACTCCCGTTGGTGATCCTGTAGAGTACGAGAGTATCCAATTGGCGCTTGCGGGTCCTCGGAGGAAAGAAGAGCTGTTCTTGGGGTCTGTTAAGGATAATATTGGTCACACCGAATCTGCTTCAGGTGCAGCTGGGGTCATCAAAACACTGCTGATGATGCAGTATAAAACCATTCCAAAGCAGGCCAACTTCGTTTCCCTTAACCCACACATCAAGGTTTCTCCGTCAGACAGGATAACGGTGCCCAAGGCTACCCAGTCGTGGAACCCTCGAAGGCATATTGCGCTGGTGAACAATTATGGAGCCGCCGGCAGCAATGTCGCCATTGCAGTTCGAGGGCATTTATATGTCCCCTTAAACTCAAAAGAGACGCACTCACAGATTCGGGACATGCCCTCTTCTACCCTCTATCCAATTCTTCTTTCCGCCAAGTCTGCACGCAGTCTCCAGTTGTACATGGATGCGCTGAAGGTGTACTCGCCCAAGTTCAAGACATCGATTGGGGCCATTGCGTACAACATCGCTCGAAGACAAAACTCATCGTTTGAATACCGAACTGCATTCACCGCAGTTGATGCAGAAGATTTCATCTCCGTTCTTCATAGTCTTACCGCCACTGCTGAAGGGACGATAATCCGGACAGAAAAACGCCCAGTGGTTTTGACCTTCGGCGGTCAGACTGGTCGGAATGTTACCATCTCGAGGGAACTATATGATTCATGTGATCTTCTCAGGCATTATTTGGTGAGACGACTGCCTCCACCAAGGCTCTAGTGACTGGGATTATGGATACTGACACTGATCCAGAACGAATGCGACGCTATTTGCCAAGCTCTCGAACTTCCTAGCATATTCCCCGGTATCTTCCAGAATGATGCCATCGAAGATCTCGTTTCTCTCCATTGCATGCTTCTCTCCTTGCAGGTCTCTTGCGCTAAATGTTGGATTGACAGCGGGCTTGAGGTGGACACTTTAATCGGTCACAGTTTTGGCCAGCTCACCGCCCTTTGCGTTGCCGATTCCATTTCTCTCAGAGATATGTTCCACCTCGTCTCCGGTAGAGCACGCCTCATACGAGATAACTGGGGCCCAGAACATGGCGTCATGCTGTCAGTAGAGTGTGATCACGACGAAATTCAGGCTGTGGTGAATCTGGTCAATTCGACAAGCGGTTTCCGTGTGGATATTGCTTGTTATAATGGCTCTCGCAGCTTTGTACTTGCCGGCGATGCGTCATCGATAGAGAAGGTTGAGGAAGAGTGCCGATCTTTTAAAACGATTCGCCTCCAAAATACTCATGGATACCACTGTTATGTCGCGGATGGCATAATGCATGGTCTAAAAAGAGTGGCCGAATCAATCAACATACGACGGCCTCGCATCCATGTGGAGACCTGCTCCAGAAATGGGACTTGGTCACAATTTACTGCAGAAGATGTGGTACATCATACCCGGCAAGCAGTCTACTTTTCTGATGCAATTGAACGAATCGCTACCCGTCTGCCCTCGGCTGTGTGGCTTGAAGCAGGATCTGCATCTCCCATTATCGCCATGGCGCGTCGCATTATGCGCAAATCCGACCGGTCGGATACCTTCATATCCACAAATCTAGGAAGTGCTGATGCGATAGCAAACCTTGCTAACGCAACATGCCAGTTGTGGAGAGCCGGCTGTGCTGTCCAGTACTGGCTTTTCCACCGTTCTTCTCGTCACCACTACACGAATCTCAATCTTCCCCCTTATCAGTTTGACGAATCACGGCATTGGATTCAATATAAAACAAAGTCAGAGCACCCACCAACCACACTCACCCAAAACTCGACTACAAAAGAGCCCGATCTTGTGAATATGGTTAAAAACGGTGGCGCCACAGGAGAACATCTGTTCTTGGTGAATACCTCCAATGTCGTCTTTGACCTTGCTGGACGGGGACATGCTGTTGCAGGTCAGAGCCTCTGCCCGGCATCTATGTATATCGAATTGGCCACCAGGTGTGCGATGGAAGTCTCGGGCCTCACATGTGGAATGGTGATGTTGCCACACATCGAGAGCCTGTGCATGCCCGCACCTCTTGGGCTAGGCAGTGAGTCTACGGTCTTCCTGCGTCTTCGCAAGACTACCGAAGAGTCTTGGGATTTTGCGGTGTTTAGCCAACCACCCAAGTCTATGGGCATCGAGGATGGGGGGGTAGAACACGCTAATGGCGTAATAAGTTTGGTGCCTGCTGGTGACGTCGTCGCAGAAAACAGATTGAAGTTGCTGAACAGGTTTGCGAGAACTTCTCGCGCCGATCAGCTTCTGAACTCACCCTTAACAACTGGAATCAGTGGCACGATAGTGTACAAACTTTTCTCTGGCGTTGTGGAATATGCGAATTACTACCGTGGAGTCAAAAGCTTGTCGGCACTGGGTGACGAGGCAGTCGGCATTGTCACTGTCCCAACGGAGCGGCCCTTCAGCATAGACCGTGTGGTCTGTGATCCTATTTCTCTTGACAACTTTCTACAAGTTGCGGGTATCCATGTCAACTGCTTATCCAATCGCAAGGATGACGAAGTCTTCATGTGCACCGCGATTGAGGAGGTCATTGTTTCCGCATCCTTCATGACAAAGTCTGATTCTTGCACATGGACCGTTTACTCCCGATACGAGACCACATCCAAAGTCAGCATGATGAACGACATCTTTATTTACGATTCAAACTCTAGGTGCTTGGTCCTGGCTATCCTGGGCGCGAGTTTCAGGAGCGTCCCGTTTAAGTCCCTGGTGAGAAGTCTCACGAGGATTAATACCGCCGCCACCACTGTGAGGAATTCAGGCGACAGAGACTTCGACAGCCATCTGGAACACTTGGGACACTTGACACATTTACCTACACCGCTAGATGGCGAGTATAAGAAGCAGTCCCCCATATACCCTTCTTTCCCAGATCAATTTCCTATGGTACCTCTTCCAAATGGACTTCAGTCTCAACAGCCACCAGAAAAGCCAACCAAACCGAGCAACCTACTTCAGCTAGTACGTGAGATGCTGAGCAATATCATGGAAGTCCCCGTCGAGGATATCGATCCTAGCTCACAATTAGATGTCCTCGGCATTGACTCACTGTTGGTTTCTGAAGTCTTGACAGAGGTTCAAACGCAATTCAATGTCAGGATAACACGAGCACAATTCCAGGAATGTACCGATGTACTTTCTCTTTGCCGCTGTATTCATCCTGACGAAACACCCAAGACTTTTCGACAGCCTGTTGATAGATTTATTGGAAGTCATGAACCCAAGGACAAACTCGTCAATGGCTACTCAGGCTCTTCACGTGAAATCCTTGGTAACGATACTGGATACGAAGAGCCCGACGGAGATAATCTGGCAATGGTAAGCCGCGATTGTTTCATTCAAGCAAAGGCGTCTTACGACCAATATGCAAAAGCTACTGGCTTTGCAAGTTTCTGCACAGAAGCTTTCCCATTGCAGTCTGATCTTGTTGTGCAGTATGTTGTAGTAGCGTTTGCCTCTCTTGGCTGTGCTCTGCAGAATATGGAGGCTGGCAATGAGGTTCCCACCGTTCAGTACGACTTGAAACATAAGAAACTCATTCCCCAGTTATACAAAGTTTTGGAAGATGCTGGACTTGTGAGAAAAGACAACGGCGGTAGATTCTGCCGCACCGCGACACCAGTTCCAATGGTCTCTGCTCATACTCTGCACGCGGTAATGATGGACAAGTTCCCACAGCACGCTTCGGAGACGAAGCTTTTGCATACAACGGCACACAGACTCGCCGACTGCCTTTCAGGAGCAGCCGATCCCTTGGCTTTACTATTTGGGGATGCAGCCGCACGCGCACTGCTCGAAGACGTGTACACAAATGCGCCCATGTTCAAGACCGGAACCCTTCTTCTTGGCCAGTACCTTTCATCCGCCCTGGAGCGTCTCGGTAGCGGTCGCGAGGTCAGAATCCTAGAGCTCGGTGCTGGCACGGGAGGGACAACAAAACATCTCGTCCAGAAGCTAACTGGCCTCGGGACCAAACACAGGTTCTCATACACGTTTACCGACCTCTCGTCCTCGCTTGTTGCGGCTGCTCGCCGAAAGTTTGCCAAATGGTCCTTCATGCACTACGCCGTGCTAGATATCGAGGACCCTGAGCCACAATTTACGGGCGCGTACGATATTATCATCTCGACCAACTGCATCCATGCGACCAAGGACCTTGTGCAGTCGACCTCCAACATCTGCAAGATGCTGCGCGCTAATGGGGTGCTATGTCTCGTGGAGCTGACACGGAACCTCCCCTGGTTGGATCTCGTGTTCGGCCTCCTAGAAGGCTGGTGGCTTTTCAGTGATGGCCGAGAGCATGCGCTGGCAGACGAACGGCGATGGGAACAGTGCCTTCACGCTGCTGGGTTTGCGTGGGTGGATTGGAGTGATAGTGTGTCCGAAGAATCAGATATCCTACGAGTGATTACGGCGTCTCCCTCCAACGTGGTCCCCTCTGCCAGTACTACTACAGTCACATATGAGTCACACAACACCAAAAATAGCGCCGACCAAAATATAAAGCAGACCTTGGTGTTCAAGAATGTGAACGGCCTGGATCTCTGCGCCGATATCTACTACCCCCCCGCGATTATTGATCCTGGGAAAAGTTTTCCTGTAGGTAAGAGCATGATTCCTTCGTGCATGACTAACCTTAACTACGAAATATCTCAGGCGACGGCTAGCTAACAGTACAGCAGCCCTCATGATTCATGGAGGAGGGCATATCATGCTTTCTCGGAACGACATTCTACCAGAGCATATACTAGTGCTCTTGAAAAGCGGTTTTCTCCCAATCAGCGTTGACTACAGGCTCTGTCCCGAGACAACGCTCGCGGAGGGTCCCATGGCTGACGTTGCTGATGCACTGGTGTGGATTAGAAGCGTACTCCCTAGGCTTCCGCTTATACGAAGGGACATCCGAGTAGATGGAGAGAGGGTTGTTGGTGTGGGATGGTCTGCCGGTGGCCAACTGGCTATGTCTCTCGCGTGGACCAGTGTTCTAAAAGGAATCCGACCTCCCGAGGCTATCCTTGCCTTCTACTGCCCGTCAGATTACGAGGATCCCTTCTGGACCAAACCCAACTTCCCCGCCGGCTCCGAGGTTATGGCAATCACAGCTACGGATCAATCTTCGTCTTATGAACTCGATGCTAAGATCTGGGCTGGTGTGTCCGATTGCCCTATCACCAGCTACAACATCCCGCCAACCAAACGTGCCCTCGGAGGCTGGCTGGCACCCAGCGACCCGCGCAGTCGGCTGGCGCTGTATATGAACTTTCACGGCCGCACGCTGCACGTTCTTCTCAATGGCCTCGACAAGCGGAGCTGTAGAGAGCCCTCAGCCCCCACCCCCGCGGATGTCGTTGCTGTCAGTCCTCTGGCACATATCCGCCGCGGCAAATACACCACACCTACCTTCATTATCCATCCCCGCCAGGACGACCTGATCCCGTGGCAGCAGGCCCAGCTGACATGGGAGGTGTTACGAGCAAAGGGAATTGATGCAGAGCTAAGGATTGTAGAGAATGTGCCGCATTTATTTGATATGTATCGCGAGTATCAGGCCAATGAGGTAGCACGAAGGGCTGTGGTAGAAGGGTATGAGTTTCTGTGTAGGTACGCAGGGATAGCTTTGCATGACTAAACAATCACTAGAATTCAAGAAGTACTATAAGTTTGCTAAACCTGGTAAGTTAGATTCTATGTTAGGTCTCCTTCACCCTCTCTTTATCATTCAAGGCATGTTTAAAGTCTTCACAAAACAGCCACCGTGTTTCTGTCCGCAGATTACTTGCTTTCCATGCATTAATCGTCTTTGGAAACAGTGGTATCTTGTCCCGCAGAGACATGTCATGGGCAATCAGGACAAAAACATTATCTGATGCATCAAGCTCCTGGATTTTCTGCACTGTATCCATGGCCGCATTATGGTCTGTGAATAACGGGCCTTGTGCAACTGTAAAGAATGGTTTACTGGGACTTTGTCCCATTGTGAGCTGTTGGAGCAGTGAGCCAGGACACACACTTACACCTACACCTGTGCCCATGTTGGTTGTGCTGTCTATAACACCATTCACAAATGGTGATGGTGTGATAGAACATGGTAGTGGCAGGTAGTCAGTGGGCCGGAGCACACCCGGGTGGTGGCAAGCATCTGCCCCCATGAAAACAAACGAATGTGGGGAAGCTGTAGTGCGTGCAAGTGCACATATGTGGCCGACAGCATGACCAGGTGCGTCAAGGAGATAAAAGGATCCGTCACCGAAGAAATCTAGGGCGTCAAAGCGACCGATCTTCAGGCCGATGTTGTTGTCGTTGTCGAAGGTGATCTCACGAACCACACGCCCCTGGGCGTCGCTGTCGAGCGTGCCTGCATCAAGATTCTGCGGCCACCCCGGCCAGGAAGCAGCGTAGACGCCGGGTCCCACAATTAGCTCTGTGCTGTACGGGAACGTGGTCATGTCCCCGATGTGGTCGAAGTGGTTGTGTGACCAGATCACGGCATTAATGTCCGTGCTGCGGATGTTGAGACCGCTGCAGTCCGAGTCGAGGACTGACGCCACGTCTGATCCCGGCGTGATTACTGTTGTTGCTTTGATGAGTGACACAATCTTCGGCGCGAGGTTCTGCCAATCTCGGCGGACGCCGAGGTCGAAAATGATATGGTGGTTTCCCTTGGATATCAGGAAGCAGTAGATTGGTGCATGAAGACCAGTGAACCCTTGGAGCTTGGGCTGCCAGAAGAGCTCTGGGTTCAGGAAGAGAAGTGTATTACTGCAACATAAAGCATCAAGGATCACGTCAGTGGATTCGGGACCTTATCTTTGCCATCAATCAGGGTATAACATACGTATCGATAACCCTAACCTCTACTGTGGATGAGGAATCTGGTATCTGGAGCGCTAATGGGGTCTGGGGTGTTGCAAGGAAAGTACCATCCATTTTGATCACGTTGAACTGAGCCGCAATCAATTCATGTCTATACCCATAGGAGCTCGCACTTAATTCACCATCAACGCCTACGTTGAACTGAATGGCAATGTATAATTAATTCTGCAAACGCTGCAATTAGGATCATTCAAGATACTCAGGGTTACTCGGGTCTCCCGCCCTCAGAACCCGCCCAATAAATCCACTGTGGATAGAGAGGGAAAGTAGGCTAGGGTTTGGCCTAATGTTTGGGCACTATCCCCGCCCTCACATACACGTGACAGAAGAACCTCAAAGGGACTAGCGTGATAAGAAGCGCACAAATCGTACTGAGATTTCCACAACGATTCCTCCCTCCTTAAGTATGGAATCGTTGTCGATAGAGCGTAGACTCCAATAGCAATCGAATCCAATTGTCATTCACCTTCATCTCTCTGCCGTCGGGAGCTTCCGGTGCTGACAGGCACCTACTGTTATGGTGACAGTCAGAAGGCTTGGCGTTTGTCAGAGCATTTCAGACAAGGAAAAGTTAAGCATTACTAAGTTCAACAACTCATACATACTCAAGCACAGATGCTGGATATGTTGTCATGTGTTGAAACTGTTATGGTGAGGTGCAGCTATTGTGGTGTGCTGCAGGTCTATACAGAAGTTTAAATCCTGCCCATGTGCAGTATATGGGCCATTCATGTTGGACATTCTACTTCCGACAAAGCCGGGGATCATACGTTTCTTGGGCAGAATACAGACGTTCCGATGTATATGTGCATGCTGTTGAGGACACCGGGCCCACCGATGAAACAAACACTAGTGATCACACCTCGTATAGCAACTCCTTCAATGTAACACTAGCGCAGAAGCTTTCAGTCTGTTGATTTGAGGAAGGCCAGGAGAACTTTATCTGCACCTACGCAGCATGTGCCTACCATGAAAAGCTACTAGTCGTTAAGAGTGTGTCGTGGTCTCCCACCCTTGGAAGAGCGTATATTTAACGTTTTGCTATATCTACAAAACATTCGTGTCCTAGTCATTGGATAAGTGGTACTTTCACAGCCTAGCAAGGCTCGGACGCTGGTGACTCTTGCATATTTTAAGGCTGAGATGACAGCAGCTGTGACCGCCAACGGAATGCTGCCGGTCGAGGGACCTGAACACAGAACAAATACCAGCGAAGAACTAGGCTTAGGAGAAGCACACCCTACAAGAAACAGCATTGAGACATTTGTCTTGATGCTAATACTATGTGTAAGTTTGTCTGCTTAGTTTATGAAGACTTCATTAACGTCCAATTTTTTGGTCTAAACCTCCGTGTAGTCGGCCGTATTTCTAGCAGCATTAGACTTCACAATCGTCTCGACTGCGCTTCCAACCATATCCGAGTACTTTCATTCGACATCAGGTTACACTTGGGTTGGATCTGCCTTCATGCTCGCCGCCGCTGTTGTTGCACCGAGCTGGGGCAAATTTAGTGATGTTTGGGGCCGTAAACCAACTCTACTTGCTGCAAACTTCATCTTTATCATTGGTAGTGCCCTCTGCGGTGCTGCAACCAGTATCGGGATGTTAGTTGTTGGTAGAGCTATTCAGGGGGCCGCTGGCGGTGGTATTTTCTCACTGGTAAATATCGTCGTGGGCGACTTATTTTCACAGAGGTATGCTGTTCATTTTCTTCCTCTTCAGATCTCTGGAGATGACGCGTATTTATATCTACACCAGAGATCGAAGCAAGTACTATGGTTTTGTCGGCTTGGTCTGGGCCGTGGCCTTTGTCCTTGGCCCACTCATTGGAGGAGCCTTTACGAAAAACGTGTCATGGAGATGGTGCTTTTATATTAATCGTATGTTTCTCTTAACCCTCGAACTCGATTCTACAAGGGACAGGTTACTAACCTATCAGACACAGTACCAATCTCATTCACGTGTTGGTTCGTGATTCTCTTCGTACTCAAGCTTAACACCCCAAAGACAGCCTTCTGGACAGGAATCAAAGTTATCGACTGGATTGGAAGCCTGACCCTTATTGCCGGTCTTCTACTACTCTTGTTTGGTCTTGTTTTGGGCGGCGCAGATTTTCCATGGGCCTCGGCAACAATTATTTGCTTGATTTTCTTCGGTGTGGCAACACTTGTTATCTTTGTCCTTCTGGAGAGATATGTTGCTCGATACCCTGTCGTTCCTGTCCACCTGTACACCAAGGTCTCAAACCTAGCTATTACTGTCATCACTCTCTTCCACGGTATCGTTGTGACTGCAAACACCTACTTTTTACCGTTGTACTGCCAGGCTGTCCTCGGAGCCTCTCCTTTTCTTTCAGGTGCACTCCTTCTTCCATTTGCCACTTTCCTATCAATTGCCACCGTGGGCTCTGGGATGTACATCAAAAAAACTGGACGATACCACGATGCCATCCGTCTTGGTCTTTTGCTGTCAACCATTGGGTTAGGGCTCTATTATGATCTCCCAGACAGAAGATCTTGGCTGAAGATTATTCTCTATCAAATCATCA
Organism: Chaetothyriales sp. CBS 132003; assembly: GCA_003709865.1. Classification (NCBI taxonomy): domain Eukaryota; kingdom Fungi; phylum Ascomycota; class Eurotiomycetes; order Chaetothyriales; species Chaetothyriales sp. CBS 132003. The sequence goes on along the minus strand of QRBJ01000071.1, from coordinate 1,790 downwards.
CTGGGTTCGGTGTTGGGCTTGTTTTCCAACCTCCCATGATTGCGCTACAGAATGACGTTCCTGCGCAGGACAATGGGACTGCGACGGCCTCTTTTGGCCTCGTGCGCAATGTGGCATTCGCCATTGGCGTCGTTATTGGCTCTGCCGTTTTTTCCAACGGAATGAAGAGTGAACAGAACAGTATCACTACTGTGTTAGGGGCCAAAATGGCTGATCTGTTCTCTCCCGATAATGCGCAAGCCAACATTCTTCAGATAAATACCTTGACTGATGCTCAACAAACTATTGTACGTCATGCATACTGGGCTTCTATTCGCACAATTTGGATTGTTTGTGCCTGCTTTTCTGCAGCTGCATTTCTTGCCTGCTTCTTGATCAACCATAAGAAGCTGCAGAAGATGCATATTATTGTCAAAACTGGTCTTGCTGGTGAGGAAGAGAGACACAGAATTGCCATGGAGCACAGGACTGTGACGGTTAAGGACAAAGAGACTGTCGTGGCCACACAAGTGTAAATTACTTGATATCTGTTGGATTTCATAGCTCACCGGGTTGCTAACCACCAGTTTTGGCAATACAGAGATTTTCTCGAAAACCATTATACCCAGTGCTATCGAAAGACATATCCACGACTATAGTTGCAATCTTCACATGAAAGTTACTTCTCCTATTCCTTATTTCTGGTTCCAATAAATAGGATTGAACTCGCTCCATTTTGTGTAAGGGGTGTATAGATAGGCACTATATTGTAGGGCAATGCATATCATTCGGGATACAAACTAATCTCTGGAGAACCTCGTTCTCCTCTCTCAATCCATTACTATTTATCCCTTCTCCCAACATCCGTTGGTCCAAAACCTCTCCGCACGCGGAGGGACAGGTCTGTTCTGTCCCTGTACTGGGTTTGGAACTCCGTTTCTCCGACATCGCAGAAGCGATGTCCTGACTATGAGACTTGGCGTCTAGGCCGTTACATTTTGGCTCAGTTTTATTTGTGGGATTTGCTCTCCAGTTCCAAAATCGGGGCAGATTGAACTCTCAAGTTAATGATTTTATGTGATATTGCGCAACATACGTCCATCACATACTATTGCCAATAGTCACAGTTATATATTTTAGCAAAGTAGTTTGTCATGCCCGGAACGTCGGTGTACAGAGGGACCAAATCTCTTCTAAAAGATGAGGGATCATCCCGACTTCAGGCGTTCCAATATGTGTATACAGCAGACTAGGTACCAGAAGAGAGTCGCCCAGCAGTGGACTGCCCTGAGAAAACACCACTTAAGGCAACCTCAAATGTTTCTTTTACAGGCTCAACACAATGATTCTGTTGTGAAGAGGAGAGTGATTCACTTAAACTTATACTCAAGGTAAACGCATGCATACAACATGACGACACAACACGAAACGAATCTCTGTGGACAAAATTGAGTCCTTACTGCTTTAAACTGTCTATATGAATGGACCTCTGTACTGTTTTGACTGATACCTTGTATTCCCTTTCAATCCACACGTGAATACACCCAATCATGACGTGCTTCCTCATCTCGGCAAACTACAACAAAATGCCGCGCACCTCGGCCATAACAATATATATATATATCTTGGCAAGAGCATATGATATGGATGAGTCATAGAATGTCACATGTTCATCGAAAGACTGCGAGTTTCTGCACCGTAGTCGAATTTTCGACCAACAGGTTCGGGAGCAACTGTAACAGGTTGTATAGATAGGCACTACAAAGTAGGACAATGTATATCATTCGGAATACAAACTAATCTCTGGAGAA
>QRBJ01000070.1:0-109702 GCA_003709865.1 Chaetothyriales sp. CBS 132003 | reverse complement strand
TAGTAGTAGTAGTAGTAGTAGTAGTAGTAGTAGTAGTAGTAGTAGTAGTAGTAGTAGTAGTAGTAGTAGTAGTAGTAATAATGGTAGTAGCAGTAGTAGTGGTGGTAGTAGTAGTAGGAGAACTAGTAGTAGTAGCAGTAGTAATAATGGTAGTAGCAGTAGTAGTGGTAGTAGTAGTAGTAGTAGTAGTAGTGGTAGTAGTAGTGGTAGTAGTAGTAGTAGTGGTAGTAGTAGTAGTAGTGGTAGTAGTAGTGGTAGTAGTAGTGGTAGTAGTAGTGGTAGTAGTAGTAGTAGTAGTAGTAGTAGTAGTAGTAGAAATAATACTACTACTACTACTACTATTAGTAAAAGTGGTGGTTTGGGAATATGTACAGAAATTTTGTCTACGAGACTTCAAAGAGGGCACTGTCGGGTGCAGCCTCACCGTCGCTAGCATCAGCCCCGCCTTCGTCCATTCCATCGGCCGTGAGGGGCGCACCCTCGTCCTTGGGGACGCCGCGCTTGTTGTAGGAGACCTGGCGCCAACCCTTGGCGCTGCTTTCGTCCTTGATGTATTCTGACATGGGGAACTGGAAGGAGGGTCAGTGACAATGCGAAGGAAGAAGGCAAAAAAAAAACACTCACATAGTGGTCGTTCTTCTTCATCGTCACCACCCACGGCACATTGTCAAAGGTCATGGCGCGCAGGCGAAAGTAGGTGTTGTCCTCGATCTTGCTGACCTCGCGCACAAAGTCGTCCAAGTGCAGGGTCTTGACGCCGTTGACGTGGGTGATGAAGTTGGTCGGCGCCAGGCCATACTGATACGCCGGCGAGCCTCGACTGCGGGCACTGACGTAGATCTCAGAGTGCAGCTTGCTGATCTGCTGGCGCACGGCGTGGTGCGGCTTCTGCAGTACGGCGCCGCAGAAGATGACGGCGCGCCGAGTCTCCAGGTCCTCGGTCGACACGGTGGGCACGCGCAGGCGCAGCTCGCGGCCGGCGCGCACGACCAGCGCGTCCAGGTAGTCCTGGTCGTACATGATGTCAAACTCGGACACGCGCGTGATGAGCTGGCCGTTGAGGGTGAGGATGATGTCGCCCTCCTGCAGCGACTGGCTGTCGCCGGGCCCGGTGGCGGGCGCACAGTCGACCTTGCGCACAATGAAGAGCTGGTGACGGGCGGGATTGGCCTTGGCAACCTTGCGGATCCACTCGTCGCTCACGCCCATGATGCGGCACTGGGCCATCTGCACAACGTAGGACTCGATGTTCAAGATGCGCAGCTTGGGGATGATGCCGCGGCGGATCTGGTCGACGACGGGATTGATCATGGTGACGCCGAGGCCAAGGTGGTACTCGGTGTCTCGATGGCTGCCCTGGTTGCGCTCGCCCATGTAGGTCAGCCAGAGGGCCTGGACGAGCCCGTCGGGGCCGATGAGCACGCCGGAGGAGCACTGGGACGACAGGCCAGTGTCGACGGTGATGGCGTCGAGGTTGACGGCGCGGTAGCGCGGAGCGGCGGCATTGGCCGGGATGCCGACGGCGGTGATGTCGGTGACGGTTGTCTTGGCCACGACCACGCGGTGGTTCTGGTTGAAGCCGACAAACGTCGTCTCGGCGCCCTGCTTGATGGGCTCGTTGGCCAGCCGGGCCGTCTGCACGGGGGCGTGCACGAGCGCGCGGTCGTACTTGATCACGGCGTAGTTGGTCAGCGGATGCAGGAAGACGACCTTGCCCTCGACCTGGACCGAGTCGGCGACGGTGACGGTGATGTCGCACAGGTCGTAGGGCACGATGGCCCGCGACACGACAACCAGGCCCTGGTCGGCATCGATGACCAGGCCAAAGCCGGTGCGGCGGGCCTGCGGGTAGCCGTCGATCTTGACGGGCATGTAGCATGACACCTTGACGAAGGAGCGCACAATGTCGGCGGCGGCCGGCTGGCTGACGCCGTCCAGCTGGATGAAGTCGGCCGTCTTGGGCTCCGGCGGCAGTGCGGGCAGCGGCGCGGCCAGGTCGTGGAAGTCCCACAGGCCGGTGGCGTCGTTGCGCACCGACAGCCGCATGTGCGGGTGCCAGTGGCGGTCGATGTGCACGATGCTGGTGGCGCGCGTGTGCAGGTCGCGGATGTGGCGATAGGAGATGACCACGCGCGACTTGTCCGGGATGGCCTTGATCACGTCGACGAAGGCGTCCAGGTCTGGCGTCGGCTTCTGGTCGACCTGGTCGATGATCCACCCGGACAGCGCGTTCTCCATCTTGAAGGAGCCGGCGGCCTCGCACACATACAGACCCTTGCAGGCGATGGCGTACAAGCGCGCCTGCTGGTACGACAGGTTGTGGAAGCTGCCGCCGGCGACGGTGACGAAGCGGTCGGGCGTGATGGCATGCAGGTCGTTGACGTCGAGGACCAGCTCCAGGTCGACGCCGCCGCGCTGGATCAGCAGTTGCACCTGGCTGCCGACGCTGGCGTCGAGGATGGCGTCGAGCCGGACGAAGGAGCTGAGCAGCTGGCCGTTGACCTTGATCAGGATGTCGCCCTCGGCTATCTTGCCATCCGCCGGGCCCTCGGGCAGCACAATCTCGGCCACCAGCAGGCTGTTCTCCGTCGGCGCCGCCGTACGGAACTCCGACTCCCAGTTGGCCGTCAGGCCAAGGCGGCGGCAGTCGTCAAATGGTTTGAGCATCCACTGCGTCTGGATGGTGCCGCGCGTGATTGGCGCGCCGCTCTGCAGACACTGCAGCGCACGCCAAGGCCGGTCGAGCGGCAGGAAGTAGTCGGTGGCGGCGCCGTCGACGCGGCCGCCGGCCTGTAGCGCCACCGCGTGGCCGCTGACGTTGACCACGGGGCTGCCGGAGCTGCCGCCGGTTGCGGCCGCGGCGGCCTGGATGTAGTTGGTGTTGAAGTCGCAGTAGCCCTCGCCGTACTCGGGCGCGTTGCGGTCCAGCCGGCTGATGACGCCGGACAGGATGCTGAGCTTCTCGCCCGCGTCGTTGCCGACCACGCGCACCTCGACGCCGACACGCGCCGACTCGGGCTGCAGCTTGAGCGCCGTCACCGCCATGTACTTGATGGCCGACGGGTCGAACTGGAGGATGCCGAAGTCATGCACGGGGTCACGGTACACGGGTCGCACATCGCACTAGACATAAATTAGCCTTGGTCTGCATGCAGCTGCCGACGTCGATGTCAATGTCGATGTCGATGTCGATGCCGATGTCAATGTCGATGCCGATGTCGATGCCGACGCCGACGCCGATGTCGATGTCGATGTCGATGTCGATGCCGACGCCGATGTCGATGTCGATGTCGATGTCAATGTCGATGCCGACGCCGATGTCGATGTCGATGTCGATGCCGATGTCAATGTCGATGCCGATGTCGATGCCGATGCCGATGCCGATGCCGATGCCGATGCCGATGCCGATGCCGATGTCGATGCCGATGCCGATGTCGATGTCGATGTCGATGTCGATGCCGACGACCGACAACGACCGACGACGACCGACGACAACAACCGACGGCAGTAACCAACGACAACCGATGACCGATGTCGTCGCCGACGACCGACGACGACAACAACAACAAAAACAACAACAAAAACAACAAACACAAAAACAAAAACAACGACAACGACAAAAACAAAAACAACAACCGACCACGTACGTACCTCTTCGTGGTTGTCAAACACACAATAGCCCCAGAACGGGCCCGAGCAGACGACGTGGCGGTTGGTGAGGATGTAGCCGCGCTCGGCGTCGACCACAAAGCCCGTGGCCTGGCTCGACGTCGACAGATCCGTGTCAAAGGAGCACGTCTGGCAGAAGTGGATCGACACCACGCTCTTGATCACCCGCTCGATCGTCGCCTGCCACTCGGGCGAGTCGCCGGCGGGCGCCAGCGATGTCGCCGCCGAGACCCCGTCCTTTTCGGGGGCGCCCACGTCGTACACCGACCCGTTGCGCGGCGTGCCATCGCCCGGCGTCGGCACCCCGTTGTCCTGCTTCAGCTGCTTCTTCAGCCGCGCCACAGCCGCCACGGGGCTCGTGCTCTGGCGCCGCTTAGGCCGCAGCGGCTCGCCATTGGCCGCCATTGTGCGGCAGGGGCGCTGGAGTTGCGGGCGGACGGACGTGCAGCGGGTCGAGAGCGACGCAGCGGCCGAAAGAGGGACTGGCCGACGGCGGGAACGAGCGGTGGACGAGGGCAAGAGCGGCGAGAGCGGCGAGAGCAGCGAGGGCGGTGAGAATGGCGAGGACGGCGAGGAGGGTGAGAATGGCGATAATGACGGCAATGGCAGGCGCGCAGCCGATGCAGCCGAAGAGGCAGGTACAGTTGAGCAGGCAGGGGCAGTCGATGCAGTCGAGGAGGCAGGTGCAGTCAATACAGTTGAGAAGGCAGGGGCAGTCGATGCAGTTGAGCAGGCAGGGGCAGTCGATGCAGTCAATGGCAGCAAGTACGCGGGCAGCAGAGCCTGCACACCCGCAGCCCAAGTACTGAGTCCCTGAGAGCGCAGGCGCAGCAGCCGACTGCGCATCCAGGCAAACAGACGCCTGTTTGCCTTCCACAGCCCCGTCGCCGCAAATCCCAGGCAACAGATCCGGTAGCGGAAATGGTGAGCGACGCGTGGCTGAGCTCGTGATGGACGGCGACGGTGTCTGCGTCAAGGCTCTGCTCTGCAGTCGACTCGCTCCTGCAGTTGCAGTCCTCAATGCCGTGCACGGGTGGGCCAACCAGAGGCCGGCTTGGCATGTGCTTATTCAGGGCCTTTTACTTATGCGCTAAACGGATATCCATAAATAAGCCCTGTTCGCTTTGTGCGTAAGCGACGCACATGGTCATTCATGCATGATCAAACAGCCTCAGGCAAGCTCGAATGAGACAAATCTGATGAATGAGGTGATGCATTAGGTGATACATTCATTGATGAAGGCTACCAGTGGATTCATTGATGAAGACTACCAGTGGATTAATTAATTAATTGATGAAAGCTGCCAGCTACGGATGAGCAGATAAAGTAGGCCACCGCCAAGCCCAACGGCAATGACACACATAACACACACACTGCTGTCTTGGACATTGTCTTGGGCATCGCATTGGACATTGTCTGGGACACCGCATTGGACATTGTCTGGGACACCGTATTGGACATCGTCTTGTGCCTCGAGCCTTGATCGCATGTCTCTTCCCGACGGCAGCAGTCAATCAAGGTGCCCAGCAGTCATGCCAAATGCCACCCCAACGCTAGATCCAACGCTAGATCCAACGCTAGATCCAACGCCTTCTGTGGCATTTCTTTTGCAAACAGGCTACTCGAGCCTCAGGTGCTGACGTCGTACCATGTCGCGGCCTAGTTCGCCTCGTCCCATTTGCGCAAGGCTGATGGCGACCCTGCAGATCACCGCACGGCTCGTTAGGCAAGAATGCAACGCTCGTACTTGAGTGCGGCAGAACCAGCGCTCTCACCAAAGCCTTCTAGCCCCGATGGCAATCTCCATCATGACTCCAATGGCAATCGAATGGCAATCGAATGGCAATCCTTCACGACTCCAATGGCAATTCATCACCAATCCATCACCACTCCATTTCACCGGGTTGATGCCGATACCGGCCTGTATTGCTTTACAGGCCTGTCGTCACATACCAGCTCATTCGACTTGTAATTGGCCAGACTTCCCCGCCTACAGACATGTATTGTAAGCTATACATGTAACCGGCCCGGACCTCTCGAATACCAGCTTCGACACCGGGTCAGAATGGCCTTTATGAATAAAACCCGCCGCTTCTGTCCATTCTTCTCGACGTCGAGAACATGGATTCTCCTATACAACTGCCACCCCAGCTTCCTAAGCCCAGGTCCAAGGCGTCTCACAACTCAAGGCATCTCACCAGTAATTATATACTAACTCCAGGCTCCCCGGTCTCTATCTACAGTCCAACGCAGCCACCATGAATGCCAAATCCCCCACTGCGGACATTGAAGCCCAACTATCCACTAATCCTCCAGACGGCCTGGTCACTTGTACGCCTGACCCGGTCACTTGTACGCCTGCTACCAACAACACCTCTCCAGAGAAGCCTGATTGGTCTACTCCCTCGTCCACCGAACGCCCCTACTCCGGCTTCACCGTCCCTCAGAAGCGGGCTATCGCCCTCGCTGCCAGTGCTGCCGCCTTCTTCTCTCCCTTGACCGGCTCCATTTATTTCCCCGCCTTGACCACCATCGCCAATGATTTGGGCGTTTCAGCTGCCAAGATCAATTTGACAGTCACCTTGTATTTGATCTGGCAGGGTGCTGCTCCCATGCTGGTTAGTTCGGCTCCCGCTACCCTCATCCCTTCTTTCTCAGTCTGGTCCAGATTGCTGGATTCTCCGATAATGTCGGCCGACGCCCGGCCTACTTCCTTTGCTTTGCCATATATGTGAGTAGAAAGCTGCCCTTCCGCCTTGCGACCCCATCGCAGGTCCTGGCATTGACTCCGCCATCCTCCCGCAACAGGCTGTCGCCAACCTCGCCCTGTCTCTGCAAAACAGCTACCTGGCTCTCCTCACCCTGCGCATGCTCCAATCCGCCGGCTCCAGCGGCACCGTTGCCCTTGCCCAAGGCATGGTCGCCGACATCACCACCCCAGCTGAACGCGGCAGCTATCTCAGCTTCGTCTCTGCCCCCGCCATGCTCGGCCCCTCCCTCTCCCCCATCATTGGCGGCTTGATCGCCCAGAACCTTGATTGGCACTGGATCTTCTGGTTCCTGCTCATTCTTTCTCTCGCCTTTGCCATTCCCTTTCTGCTCTTCCTCCCCGAGACAGGCCGCAAGGTCGTTGGTGACGGAAGTGTGAGGCCTCCTTGGTGAGTCGCTTCCATTTCCCATCTCCGCCGAATCCCTTCCCCTCCCATCTCCGCCTAACCACTTCCCCTCCCTTCTCCAGGCCCAACATGAACCTCACCGACTACTACCGCCATCGCGCCCGCCAACGCCGGGGTCAAGTTCCCGACGACAATCTCGTCCAAGAACTGCGCAAGAACTACAAGTTCTCTCCCCCCAATCCCATTCCCACATTCCTCATTCTGTTCGATCTTGAATCCACTATTCTGTTGCTCGTCACCGGCCTATTGCTGTCGTGTTTCTACGCCATTAGCACTGGCGCATCATACAGTTTCTCAACCGTCTACGGCTTCAATGATATTCAGGCAAGTTTTGTACCTCCCCCACCCAGTTCCTGCCTCTGGCTCACTGCCGTTCCTTTGAAGGTTGGTCTGATGTTCGTTCCCCTCGGCGTCGGCGGAATCATCTCCGCCTTTACAACCGCCCGTGTCGTCGACGCCAACTTCATGCGCTGGTGCCGCAAGTGTGGCATCCAAGCCAACAAACGCGTTCGCCAAGACCTCTCCAACTTTCCTATTGAGCGTGCTCGCCTCGAGGTCTTCCTCCCCTTTCTCTTCATCGGCATGCTCGCCACCATCGCCTACGGCTGGATGTTGAGCTACAACATTTCGCTCGCTGGCCCCGTTATTATCATGTTTGTCATGGGCTGGGCTCTCATCGCCGCCAATCAGGCCCTTAGTGCCTTGATGGTCGACATATGGCCTGGTCAGGCCGCCGCCGCCGCTGCCGCCAACAACATGTTTCGCTGTGGCCTGGGCGCCGCAGCCACGGCCGCCATCGAGCCCATGAGCGCTGCAATCAGCAGGGGCTGGGCCTATACACTCCTGGCCCTTTTGGCCCCGGTTTGTAGTCCGCTCCTGTGGCTGATGATGGCAAGGGGAGTCCAATGGAGGAAAGGAAGAGCCCAGAAAGAGGCACAGAAAATAGAGATGAGGGCGGAAAGAAAGAGAGCAAAAGATGAGGCCAAGGAAGCGAGTTCAAAATGAATCTGCTCGCTAGCCAGCTCACCAACACATACACCCTACTTGCCTGTTCGCGCTCACTCACGGCTGTCGAGCCCACCTTGTTGTAATATACAGTATTGTCACAATGCACCGTATTGACTCTGTGCGCATCTCCCCGCTTTATCACCGACAGATATTCATCATCACTCCGAAGCTAAGCTAGGTGGATTCAAGAACCCCTCTTTGTCCTGAGCTTATTCGAACGTCACACCGAACCTCTCTGCATGTTTGACACCTTGTATTGCCAGATATTAATGGCCCTGATCAACATCGCATGTCTGGTTGTCCAAAGTGATCATCATCCTGATAGTTGGTTGTCCAAAGTGATCATCATCTTCATGGTTGGTCGGCCAAGCATCTCCGACCCAGATCCGATCGCACAAAGAGTCTCCACATGACCAATTATTTTATTCGGAACTGGCCAACATGCATGTCATCTTTCCCCTGCCTCAGCTTTCAAGATCTCGATAACATCGTTTATCTCGTGGGATTGGTGCAACGGTGCAACGCACGGTAGCTAATCGCATTGGCCTTACAAGAAGCTATCGAGTCAAAATCCCCACTCCTTATCCCCCACCACCCTGCTTCCGAGTCCAAGAAGCCTTGTGATACGGCAAACTCCGCCTTGGTTGGTTGATCGTCCATGCATGCCGCGGGATTGTACATGACAACCGTACCCTTCATCAATTCATTTTTGCCATGGCCCATATAAATAGCCTTCTGTCCTTGGAGCGCCCACTCCTAACCTCTTCTCAAACCCCATAGCATCATGTCCTATGTTGAACTGTCCAGCGGCTTCGACAAACCTCGCCGGCGTTGGCGAGAAAGGCTAGTGAGGAGAAGTCCGATTACCCCATACGGACCCCAACTCACCAACCCTTTTAGGAATGCGAGGCTGAGCCAGGCTTGACAAACAAGCAGCTATTCCTCACCAACCATGACCTGAAGCCTGTTGAACCAGAGAGACGGCAGTGGAAGCATCTCAACTTTGTCACGTTCTGGATTGCCGACTCTTTCAACATCAATACATGGATGATCGCCGCCAGCTCCTTAACCGATGGACTTTCCTGGTGGCAGGCCTGGATCTGCGTCTGGGTCGGCTACACCCTGGCTGCCTTCTTCGTTTGCCTCACCGGTCGCATCGGTGCTACCTATCATATCGGCTTCCCCGTCGTCAACAGGGCTTCCTTCGGTATCTGGGGTGCCCTCTGGCCCGTCTTGAATCGTGCCGTCATGGCTTGCATCTGGTACGGGGTCCAAGGCTGGATCGGAGGTGAATGCATCTATCTGATGATTGCATCCGTCTGGCCCTCGTTTGGCACGCGGCCCACGCTCACAGCTTCCATCGCCATGGGCGGGACCGTCAATTACCTCATCGCATTCATCTTGTTCTGGCTGGGTTCACTGCCATTTCTCTGGTTCCCAGTCCACAAGATTCGCCATCTCTTCACCGTCAAGTCGATCGTAGCACCCATCGGCGGTATCTCCCTCTTCATCTGGTGCATTGTTCGAGCCGGAGGAGTTGGTCCCATTGTCCACCAGGGCTCAACTGCCAAGGGTTCGAAATTGGCATGGGCCGTCATCGCCGGTATCATGTCAGCCCTGTCCAACTTCGCGACCCTCATTGTCAACGTCCCGGATTTTGCACGTTTCGCTTCACGGCCCAGTGCTGCCATGTGGCCACAAGCTCTTACCATCCCTCTAGGCTTTGGACTGACCTCCTTCATTGGCATCATTGCCGGCTCTGCCTCTGCTGTCATTTATCCCGGCAAAGGCCCGACCTGGAATCCTCTCGACCTGATGAAATCCTTCATCACGAATGGAGGAGAGGGCGTGGCCAGTGCCGGTGATCGCGCTGGAGTATTCCTAATCGCAGCAAGCTTCGTCGTCGCCCAACTCGGCACTAACATTGCGGCAAACTCAATATCCGCCGGCACCGACTTGACCGCTCTCCTGCCTCGATTCATCAATATCCGCCGCGGAAGCTACATATGCGCTATTGTTGGCATCTGTATCTGTCCCTGGCAGTTCCTGACCAGCGCCAGCAACTTCACCACTTACCTTTCTGCCTACTCAGTCTTCCTCTCATCAATTGCCGGCCCCATGATCACTGACTACTACTTTGTTCGCAAGGGCTATCTTCAGGTCCGGGACCTATACAATGGCGAGAACGACGGCCCCTACTACGGAGTCGTCGGCATCCAGTGGAGGGGCTACGTTGCCTACATCTGCGGCATCCTCATCAATATCGTCGGATTTGTCGGTGCGGTGGGGGCAAAAGTCCCCATCGGCGCCACCTACATCTATCGCTTGGACTTCTTTACCGGCTTCATGGTCAGCAGTATTGTGTACTATCTGCTTTGCCAGCTCTTCCCAGTGCCAGCTCCTAGCCCCACCGGCAGCTGGTTTGAAGTCAGCGACGAGGCTAGAAACCCCAACTTGATGTATGCCGAAGATGGCGAAGATACCGAACAAATCATCACCGGCCACGTGTCCTCGAAGAAAACTGCAGAATCAAGCAGGGAGAAGAAATTCTGGAGAATCAGGCAGCTTCTCTAACAAATTACTGCATCGCACAAGTTGAGGATGGTATGCAGCTAATTCGTATGACAACCCACGTCATCTTTCAAACTATTTGTCCAAAATTATCCCGAACTCTTCCCCTACTGTCGTATCGTCGCGAACAAGTAGTTGCCGATTTCGTCGCGAGCAAGTAGCTGCCGATTTAGTCGCGCCACTCGATATATTTATTACTCACTGCTCTTGTGTCTATCAACACAATATGTGTGGACGAGTATGCCAAGAACGCCGGACCAAGCGGCCATGTGGGGGATCTGCGGTTAATTTAATCTTGAGTCGCGCTACCCTGAGCAGAGAGCTTCACGGTTCTCGGCCACGTCGCAGTCACAGTCATTCACTCTGGTAGAGACGCAGGGTGGCGTGTTGATCGCAAACTTGGACGTCTCTATTAAGAGTTGATAACTACTTGGACTGCTAGCCACAGTGGAGTATCAGACTTTACAGCGGGTCATCGAGCTCTCGGAGGATTCAGGCATTTCCCTGGAAGAAGCAATCGCCATGGCCACAGATGGTGAATCCACTCCTCTGCTCTGGGCCCAGACTTACAAGAATCCCCACGATCAATTCTGTCTCCTGGCTGGTGTGCCGCCTTCGGATCGGTATCTCAAGAATGTACACATCTTGCCCAAGACACTCTATGGTCGCGCAACTCGACAGTATCAGAGTGCCAAAACTTCATATAACCTCATCTCTGCCCTCAGCAATACTATGCTACTGTCCCAGGTCGTTATTGGAGCAGCTTTGACCGCGCTTGGAGCCAGCGAGAGCTCGCACATTCTCATCACGCTTTTTGGCGCGTTAAACACCATCATTGCTGGAATGGTCGCCTATCTCAAGAGCCGCGGACAGCCCACCCGAGCCCGCATGTACCGCGACGACTTGGAAAGGGTCGTTGATGAGATCGAGAACTCGGAGATCATGTGGCTTGGCATTTCGGATAACGTCCACGGCTACGATGATATTGATATCGATGGCAAGGTCACTGTGCGCTCTGAAGTCGCCCGCCTGATGCGTCTGTACGAGCGTGCTGTCGCCAACAACATGATGAATAACCCAGACAACTATCTCTTGGCATCCGGCAGAGACGCTGCTGGCACTGTTCTGCGACCCCGCTCAGGTCCTACAGCCGCGCCTGCTGGCCCATCCACTGTCGCTCCACAGCAGCTCCTTCCCGCACAGGCCGCTCCTTCTCCCGTTGCTGCTCCTCTTGCTGCATCAGCAGATACTGAAGCAAGCCCTGCGAGCGCTCCGCCCCAGCCCAAGCCCGTTAAGGAAGATCCTCCCGCGAAGGAGGACCCTCCTAAAAAGGACGACCCTCCTAAAAAGGACGACTCTCCTAAAAAGGACGACTCTCCTAAAAAGGACGACTCTCCCAAAAAGGACGACTCTCCCAAAAAGGACGACTCTCCCAAAAAGGACGACTCTCCCACAAAAGAGGACCCTCCCAAAAAAGACGACTCTCCCAAAAAAGACGACTCTCCCAAAAAGGCAGATGCTAAACCCGACACGACCCCGGAGCCTGCTGCCGCTGCGAAACCAGCGGCTGCCGCAAAGGCTTCCACGGAAGCCCCCAAAGCGACTCTAGAAGAGTCCGTGGGAGAACCTATCGCTACCATCATCACCACTGCCACGTCAGATGACCCTGATGCCTCGCCCGCAATGACTGATCCGCCTCCAAAGGCCGATAAACCTAAAAAGGCTGAAAAGCCGCAGGAAGACTCCTCCGATGCGTCGGATGGGCCAGCTGAAGACAGCAAATAGATTGGGGGTAGCAGCACGCTCCTATCTTGTTATTCCTTCTCTTCTGCAGCGTATAAGCGTTAGCTCTCTCTTGGCTGAGATGCACTTAGAGGGTCCACGTAATCTATATCTACACAATACTAATACAACCCTATTCCCTGTCAAGTAATACGCCAAGTCTCCTCCTAGCTCTAGTTTAGTCATGCGTGAGGCTAGGCCTGAGGGTCGGCGTAATCTATGTCTACACATTATTACTCATCCACCCCTATTCCGTGTCAAGTAATACGCCAAGTCTCCTAGCTCTAGTTGAATTCGAATGATACCCCTGCGCAGGCATCAAGAAGCCTGTACGTAACTGGTGTCAAATTCCCATGCAAGTCTCTCAGCTCCTCCACAAGCAGCTTAGTCTAGATGCAGGGCTTGACTAAGCAAGCGCTTCGCCTAAGGCCCAGCGCCCAAGAAATAGATCTGCACATATGTGAACAGACCCCGGTCTCAATCTGTTTATATCACAAAGCTGATGCATAGCCAAGCAAGAAGTCTCAGCTCTGAGTTTTCGTCTCCCGCTGATTTAAACCACCTGGCAGCTTACACCTCGTGAGTCATGGATCAGACAAATTTGATGGATCTGTAGCTGGGTGCCGTTCCCATGGCGGCCTCAAGATTGACTATTGCGAACCCACCACACCATAGATTCTCAAAAGATACCAAACTTAGCATTTCGGGAGGACAGGCCAAGCAAGCCCACCCACGAACGCGGAGTTTCTCGCATAAAGTCAGAAGCGGATGCGACACATGCAAATCAAGGCATCTCAAGTGTGACGAGACAAGACCGACGTGCAATCGTTGCCGTAAAGCTGGCTTCAACTGTAACTACAATATCCCCCGAACCTGGATGTTCGACTCCAAGACGGCCTTGTCATCCACATCTAATCCACCAGTTACAGAGCAGGCGGCTTTAGTTCGGAAAGAGCACGATTTTGCTCAAGCAGAGCACGTCTGTCCTACAATCCACATCCCCCGAGGTACCCGCGAAGAATGCCGTGGGATTGATTATTGGGTAAGAGAGACCGGTCCATTTCTAGGCCACTATGCCGGCCCTCATGCTCGAAAGACCTGGGAAGTCATTATCCCACGGTGCGCACTTCACCTCCCGGCAGTAAAGCAACTCATGATCGCCGTGGCCATGGTCGATGAACGCCTTTGCAATCACTCCCTTCAGAGCCTTGAGGTCAATAATCAAAAGATTCTCTATCACTACAATCTCTCCATCGGCGTTCTTGTCTCCGGCAAAACAACACCATTGGAGGTCATTCTCTCTTCTATGGTGGCCTGGGTCCTTGAAGTAATGAATGATAACCCCGGTAGGGCAAAGATGCACCTTGATGCCTGCGGCCGTCTCCTCGGACAAGCCCTCAGAGACAGTCCGCGTGATAGTACGAGCGAAACCCAAGACATTATCCACAAGCACCTCACCATCACACACCAGCAATGCGTCGGCTACGCTGGCTACGCCAAGATGGAACCGAGGCAAGGCGACAGCAGTAACAACAACGATGATGTGGGCAAGGACACTGCCGATGAGCCCCCGTTGCCCTCGCTTGTGTCACGAATCATGCCGCCATTGATCCCCACCACCCAGGAAATCAAATCCGTCATTATCGAATACTACAACCAACTTTCGCTTGCCTCTTCCGATCCCAGTATCGATATTGCACAGGCCCTTCGCTACCGGCGCGCATGCGAGATCGTCCTGATGAGATACCGCCAAGTCACCAAAGTCCCGTACGCCAACATCATCACGATGCACTACTATCTCAATCTCGCCAATATTCTCATCCCAGACGTCGATACTGAAGTTACAAGCCATCACAGCAGCCTGGGAGGGATGGATTACATCTTGGACCGACTAGAAGAATCGTATCGCACGCCGGGACTAGCGAGGGAATATAAACGAGATTTGGTGGAGACGCTGGAGTTGAGCTTCACCAAGGTTCTTCTGCTTGCAAAGGAGGAGCACCATATTGCCAGGGCAAAGTCGTTATTGAACATGGTTCAGAGGACTGGTAGAGGAGATTCCATGACCTTAAGCCTCGTCTGAAACGGACACTTGTATTCATAGGCGCGGATCTCAGTCGAGATTTTATTTTACTTCGAGCCTTCCAGCAGAAGATTTGCCATGACTCAGTACACCTCTTTCGGGTGAAGGACTTTCAATGACGTGAGCGAACATGCACTACACCAACTCCAAAGTTCAAATGTCTCTCTCTACAATCCAATATCCAGACAGACAGTCGATCAATAAATAATACAGCCATTTTGGCACAACAACTCTGCAAGCAGGTCATCAATCAGTCCGCCCTCCCAGCCTCTACCCCTCGGCGTCTAGCAACTCTGCTGTGTTGGATCCTTCTGGCAATCATGCGCTATAATGTACATCGGACTTGTAGTCGTTGACATATACGGACTCATATCCGTTAATCCAGGGAAAACAATCGGGCTATACACGCTATTGTGGCAGGAGGAATCATCGAAGATATCAATCCAGATGCCCTCGTCGGGGCCGAAGGACCTCATTCCGCCCTTGTTGGTGACGGGAATGCAGGTTTTGTATTTCTTGTTGATCGGCGTCCAAGAGCAGTGGCCGGTCCAATCTGGGCCGTTGCAGGTATAGACGCCCGGAGCGACTGCTAGGGTAAAGGGCGTGAAGAGAAGAAGGAGAATGGGAATGATTGCTGTTGCTGAGGCTATTGCTGTCAGGGCGAACATCTTTAGGAATGACAAGATTGTATTCTCGTTTGACTCAAATGCTTGCTCGCAACGGGGGATGATTATATGTGAAGAACCATAGCATTGTGATGGGGATATAGTTTCTTACCAAGTTATATGAGAAGAAATTAAATCACTAGTCGTGGTCACATATGCTGGCCCCTTTGTTTGCCGGAAGAGTGTTTGAATAGCAGAGGGCTGGGAGAAAGGAGATCAAAGCAGATCAAAGGAGTACATTACATTTCTATCAAAGGTGAGCATGCACGGACTCCCGTGGCCCCTCACGTGGTACAGCCTTCGGGGCTTTGATAGACGTTGATATGGTAGCAGATGGATGTGTTTCATCATCGCATGCCGAACGTGCGTGACAATGAGATTTGGAATGCCACTGCATTTTGGATGCAAAGGCCTGGCCACACCAGCCAGAGACAGCCCTTTTGTTCTCATATAATAGGAAACTCTCCGTCTACTACTCTCTTAACTCTCTCGGCTATGATAAGCAGCGGTCCTCTCTCCACAAGCTTGACGATGGAGAAGACAAGGGGCTTGTCCGGAGAAGCCCAACGATAGGCAGGCGCAGGGGCATCGATCGCTAAAATAAGGCCCTACGGCCCCTAATTCCGAGTCAAACGTAATTTAACAAATTAAAGTTTAAAAAACAATTAATAAAGCTGCACCTGTCAGCGGACTCCGCCGCCAAAAAGCAAAACCACTTGAGTAAAATAAATGGGGGAAGTGATAACCGTTTAAAACGTCCCAACTCGTGCCATTGGAACTTTATACTTCTGAGTAAACTTCCGCTGCTGTATAATCGGGGTTCTCGGACCTTGTTAACACTTTGTCTTCTCCCGGGACAGAAGAAAGGGAAATAGGATGCAATAACCATAATCAGAGATGCCAACGCCGGGATACGTGTTCCGCGACAGCGGCACAACTCCGCCGCCAGAGGGTGATGATGAAGAGCGTGAATTCCGCGAGTGGAAGAGAACCAGAAGCAGGGCATCCACAGTCGCCAACAGGCTGCCAACGGCGCAACCGCCGTCCAGGCCCTCGACGTCGAGAGGCAGCAGAGCGTTTTCGCTTTTGAATCACAGACCCAGCACCAGCACCAGCACGAGCCACCAAGTGACCATGCCCATGCCCCTGCCCAGAGCCCAGCAGCATGAAATTCGCGCCGCACCGGGTGGTGATAGCAATAGAAGTAGTAGGACTTCCCATGACTACCGCCGCATCAGCGATCATCTCGGAGGGCGCGAGTTGGTTAACCACAATGTGTTGGTCGGAGGTGGACTTCTCTATGGTGAGGAGAGGCATCTGGGTCTTAACATGACCGCCGCCGCTGACGGGGATGATGGCGACGACTTTACCCGGGAGAAGTTACGCTCCACCACTGAAAGACTGTACAGCGCCGTTGTTGTCCGCTTCATCGTGTTCGGCAGAGATCTATCTCGCCTTCGCTCGTGGCAGGAGCCAGTGCACACGGCGGCTTTTGCGGCTGTGTACGCGTTGGCCTGGCTGTTCAATGTACTCATGCCCACGCTGCTTCTCGGCCTTATCGTTCTCATTGCTGTGCCCGAAGCAAGAAAGACAGTGTTCCCTCCAGCGGCAAAGAGAGCAATTGATGAGCGCACTGGGACTGTACCCGGTCCCGTGGAAGCTTCGAAGCGACTGTCAAGCACGACGACGGCCTCTGCAGCTACCAACAGCATCACCAAAGCCTCGCTCGACAAGGCCAGAACGGAGCCGACAGAGCCGCCCATCAGGACTCACCTACTACGACCCGCCATGCATGCACTCAACAGCGTCAGCGATATCTGGGAGCGCATCGCCAACGCTCTCTCTCCCACGCCTCCCTTCAGCCACAACAAACGCATTGAACTGGCCGCAATGCTCATTCCTGTCTTCCTCCTCTCCCTCGCCATTACGCTGCAACAGATCACCCGCGCCACGACCTTGCTCTTCGGCCTCGCTTTCTTCTCCAAACCTATCATCCAGCGCGCTATCGACTTGCTCGACACCCACATCCCGGACTGGAGGACATACCTTGACCCGCGTAGTACGCTTCTCAGCGGCGTCCCTAATAACGCCGAGCTGGCAATTGTGCTCCGCGCCGCCGGCGCTAACGGAGCTCCCATGCCTCCTGGCCGTGGAGCTGTGGAAACAGCAACATCGACAGCGACACTACCACCAGCTAAGCCCGCGATCGCTGTCCAACGATCCAACGCCCCAGCCGCCCCAGCCGCCCCAGCCGCCTCCGTCCCAGTTCTCATCCCAGTCCCGCCGCCGCTACCATCATCACCGCGAGCTGGAGAGACAGATTACCCACCATCATCCTTCCGGGAACCTCAGGCAAACCCCCAACGCAGGAGCAGAAGCATTAGCCGCAGCAGACTCGGCCGTAGACTCACCTCTGTGTTGCGCCGCAGTAAGGGTCCCGACCACGACCATAACCACGACGGTGGTCGTGCAGTGAGCGACTCGCAGTTTTCCGCCACCACCGCCCCCACTACTACTGCCACTGATACTGCTGCTGATACTGCTACTGCTACTGCTACTGCAAATGAGGTCACGGTGAGCCTCGAGAGAGGGTCGAAGTAGGCTCAAGACAGCGGAAGATGGGATTAAAGTATTCAAGGATCAAGATTGGACAAGATTGAGATTGGATTGGATATAATGCCAAAGATGGGAAGAATACTTCTTTTCTTGTCCTTATTCTTCTTGTTGGAGTCATCTCCCTTTATCATTTATATTAGGTAGGTAGCAGCACTGGCGGCTCAGATTTTCAAAGGAGAGGAGACGTGGTTAGCGTGGTTGGTTAGTTGGTTGAGACCTTGGGTTGATAATGTTTGAATAAATATATAATAGCAATATTACCACAAATTAAACAAAATATAAGTAATGGCTGGCAAGAGGCAGATCCGCGCCGGAATCTCGACATGAGCAAGTCTGCAGTATTTCCGGGTTTGGGTATGTAGTTTGACTCGTACCCCAAACCATTATGGGTCTTCTAAGTCACTTCTAGTTGTATCTCTTGTCGATTCGTGCACCTATTATCAATTTAGTCAGATCTCACGGAAAGGAAAAGGATGCTCAACACACGGATGCTACTCGGAGAACGCATCGAAAATGGATGGCAATGACTTCATACATTGTACAGCCATTTTCTCCAAAGCAATATACTTCCAACCTTCGTCTTTAAATCCGAGTACCCAGCTACTTCTAGGATCTGAACTGCCCCTTCTATGGAGCTGATAGTGCTATACCAGCAACCGTACATCAACTTGGCCAGGGGTAGCTTCTCAATATTAGGGAATTGATTTTGCGCGTATCGTTGCTCAACAAGATCTCCTCGATATTTGGATCCGTGTCTCAAGCTTGTGCTTTAGTAGCGGTGCTACCCTCCGACATCCCCTTTTCTCAGCAACTGCTATTCCATAAGTACACATTCTGTTGTGATAATTCACAGAAGATTGATGTGCTTGGTTGATTGAAGATTGGTGGCAGGACTTCAAGTTCATGAAATCCAATTCTTCACAGCAGCAAACATAATACTTGAGTTGTGGGTGCCAACCTCGATGGGAGAGATGTCGGAGTGGGGTAAAACAATTTTGTTATGTTGTGTCAGATAATGATTAGAACATTTTCCGTCTCTACGGACTAGCAGCCACAGACTCATCTGCAGGCAGTGAGTCTACAGTGTCTTGCATATCAGAGATAGTTGCCATGTCGCGAGTCAAGGCGAAACCTTCGGAGGGAGACAACACCTGGCAGGGGTACGTGATGTACTAAGGACTGGGTAGCCGTTGACGAACCTGGGCTCTGCTTTCATGGTGACTCGAATTGCACCACCACCACCACCACCGCCATGGAAATAAATCAGCTGCACACCCCCCTGCAGAATTAACTAATCATATACGACCATGCTACCAATTGGTATGTCGATGGTCTCAACAATGTCAACCGAATTTGAGGGTGTTGCCATGCCGTGTTGCCCGGGCACTATTACTCGATATTGGATGCAATTAATTATAACGTCTAATATGTTTCGTTTGACCGTGGTAGCACGCTGAACTAAAGACCGAGAGATGGGAATCGTCCTTGATTGGCTCAGGGGGCCATGTGGCTGTCCGAGAAAGGCACCTTGCAGCCCCCCCCCCGCTTGCGAATCGCTCGCGAGGCTGAAGGTAGCAACTTAGAAAAGGGCTGTCCATCCTCCTGCGGCGTCCTGACATCCTCAGTGCGGTATTCAATGCGACGACCATGTTTCCACGTAGTTCCATACAGACTCAGCCAAATCCGATTTATTGGCGTCTGCAGGATTATCAGAAGCTGAAATCATTGAGAATAAAAACCGAGTAATGAGTGCTCGCATCATTATGCGGAAAAGACCGTGAGAGTATGAGCCAATTGCTCCATGGCGGACCCTCTCAGCGTCGCGAGTGCCATCGCTGGCATTATTAGCTTGACAATTCAAATCACACAAGTGGTGGTGCAGTTTGGATTGAACTGGAAAGATGCACTACACGACATCACGGCGTTCAAGACCGAGCTGCAAACCTTGACAATGGCCCTCTCTCAAATGAATAATACTCTCCTTTTTGATTCTGATTTCGCACAAGCCTTTCAACACCGATCGTCAGTCCTTCTCTCCGAGTTGGGACCGAAAGCTTCATCTACAACTGATGCAAGAATGATGCTGGACATGCGAAAAAGAATTGAAAGATTTACTGCAAGAATTGGGAAAGAGAGCAAAAGGTCATTGAGTTGGATGGGAACGAATGAAGGGAGCTTTTCTAGCAAAAAGAACACGAGATTCAAGAACTGAGCAATCTGATATCAATTGACACGGCTGACTTGGGAGCAGACACGTACAGAGAGGTTAAAGAAGCAAGAAGAGAACAACAAGGAGGAAGGAAAGAACAACAGAAATGGCACGAATCCGAAATAAGCCGGAAAATCTTAACGTGGATCACACCATTTGATTTCTACGGCCCTTAGCAGAGTGATCTGCTTGCTCTCCGAGAACCGGGAACGGGAGAGTGGCTCTTGGTCTCGGATGAGTTTCAAGGTTGGTGCAACGGGCAGACGCAAACATTATTCTACCAAGGGATGCCAGGGGCGGGGAAGACTATCATGACTTCCGTCGTCGTGGATTATCTCTGCGCCAAATATCGGGATGCTACCGATATTGGCATCGCGTATTTGTACTGCAACTTCCGCCGGAATGACGAACAGACGGCCGTCGACCTCCTCGCAAGTTTACTCAAGCAACTGCTTCGGGGTTTACTAAGTTTACCTGATAGTGTAGCAAGGCTTTATGAACAGCATAAGGGAAGAGGGACGTGTTCTTCACTTGATGAGATCTCCCAAGAATTGCGTACTGTTGCAAAGAGTTATTCAAGGTGTTTCATCATTGTCGACGCGCTGGATGAATCCGAGGACGGTGGTCGACGAAAGCTTCTGTCTGAACTATTCGACTTGCAGACAAGAGCTTCCACGAGTTTCTTCGCGACCTCACAGTTCATCCCAGAAATCGAGGATAAGTTTGCTGGGAAGTGTGCGTCATTGGAGATTCATGCCAGTGACGAAGACGTACAGAGGTACCTGGATGGTCAGATGACGCGACTTCCGTCCTTCGTTCAACGTAATGCCAGTCTTCAGGAAGAAATCTACACTGAGATTGTCAAGGCAGTTCAGGGGATGTACGTATGTTCCTTACTGGCATTGCAATTCAAGTAAACTAACGGATACCCAGGTTTCTCCTCGCACAACTTCATCTGGATTCATTCATTGGGTCGAAATCTGCCAGGGCTCTGAAAACTATCCTCCAAGAACTCCCGAAAGGGTCAAAGGCCTGGCCTATGATCATGCATACAAAGATGCGATGGACCGAATCCTAGGGCAGGTTACTAATTCTCGGGATCTTGCAAAACAGGTGTTGTCATGGATAACCTGCTCCAAGAGACCTCTTACAACGCTGGAACTTCGACATGCTCTTGCTGTCGAGATCGATGATCCCGAACTTGACGAAGAAAATTTACCGGAGACGGACGATATGGTTTCAGTCTGCGCTGGATTAGTCACCGTTGACAAAGAAAGCAATATTATCCGCTTAGTCCATTATACAACTCAGCAGTTCTTTGATAGGACGTGGAAAGAGTGGTTTCCCAACGCGCAAGATTATATTGCAATGGGTTGCGTGACCTATCTATCATTCGAAGTTTTTGAACTTGGGTTCTGTCAATCATACAAAGAATTAAAGGACCGTCGAGTTGCATATCCACTTTACGGCTATGCAGCACGAAACTGGGGTTATCATTGTCGTGAAAGTACAGATTATCAGTATGTGATCCCGAAATTTCTCGACACTGAAGGCAAGAGGTCCTCCTGCAGCCAAGGTTTTGAGGCCTCAACAGGGTATTACATGCCTAGGCATACTCAAAGTATTCAATTGCAAATGACAGCAGTACATTTTACGACGTGGTTTGGGCTATCAAAGATGACAGAAGCCCTTTTCAAAGATGGATATGATTCAGATAAGAATGATTTATATTGTCGGACGCCACTGTCGTATGCTGCAGAGAACGGGCACGAGCGGGTGGTTAAGCTATTGTTGGAGCGAGACGATGTCAAGGTAGATTCCAAAGATCAGTATCGCCGGACCCCGCTGTCATATGCTGCATGGAGGGGCACGCGGGGGTGGTCAAGCTATTGTTAGAGCGAAACAATGTCAAGGTAGATTCGAAAGATAAGGATAACCGGACACCGTTGTTGCATGCTGTAACGAGCGGGCACGAGGAGGTGGTGCAGATGTTGATCGATGCTAGAGCCAATGTCAATGCTCAATGTCAATTTGACGACAGCGCATAGTCTGCGGCATCAAGGGGAGGTCACGAGAAGATGGTACAGATGTTGATAAATGCTGGAGCCAATGTCAATGCTCAAAGTTTTTTTTTGGCAACGCATTGTTAGCGGCATCAAGGAGAAGTCATGAGAAGATGGTGCAGATTCTGATCGATGCTGGAGCCAATGTCAATGCTCAACATTATTATTTTTTGGCAACGCACTGCAGGTAGCATCAAGGGGAGGTCATGAGAAGGTGATGCAGCTGTTGATAAATGCAGGAGCAAATGTCAATGCTCAAAGTGAATTTCAACATTCCAGATGGAATAAATCCTCACACGCTGCAGGCGGCATCAGAATATAGTCACGACAGGGATGAATGAGCATCCGGGATGTTCTATGACAGAAGGAAGCTTGTGTTTATACAGCGATTTTCGAAGTGGCACCTTTCGTCACTCGGAAGATGAGGCTCAAACAGCTATGCAAACCGGCTCACTGCCCATTTCATGCCCTGTACGCACCTGGCTTCCATGCCTACGAAATATACAGTGTGCCTCTTACCAGATTTTATACTGGTTAGGCGCCTACAGGTCGTACATTCGATAACTTCACCACACGGCCACCACCACCACCACCCGCACTAGCACGGCCACCGGCAGCAAGTATGAGATGTTCGTCCTTGACCCAGCCGGGAATGCGGTCGACATCGTCAATGAGTTTGCCGGCGCGATCGATGATGGCCGTGTAGACGACCGGGAAGCCGGCGGGGAGTGGGCCGCCTCTAGCTTTGGCGCCGGCAATGGCCCAGCGCTGGCGGCCCTCGGCGGCGCCGCCGTGGGCTATGAATCCGGCCAGCAGGCCCTGGTGGATGAGCGAGAGGAAGGTGTTTTCGATAGTCCAGATTGTGGGGAAGGCTGATTGGTCTTGTTGGTCTGTCTTTTCGCTTTGGCGCTGGCGACGCGGAGGGAAGGGGTCGGTGATTTCTGGTTCTCCTGCTGCTGCTGCTGCTGCTGCTGCTCCTGCTGTTCCATCAAGGTCGGCGGCAGGAGACGAGGAGTATGTGCCGCTGGCGAGGTCGAAGCCAGTTTGGGAGAGGGTGGGGACCAGGTTTGCGAGGTCCGGGTGGACATAGTCCATGATGGTGGCGTAATAGTAGCTGGGGATGCGGCTGAAGGAGAAGATGGCGGCCTGGCGGACGGAGGAGAGGTAGAGGAAGGGGATCTTCTTGGCCTCGGGTCCATCGGGCGGTGGGATGTAGCCGGTGATGCGAAAGGTGGAGCGGATGAGGGAGCGGTACACGAGCGGTTCGAGCCGGTTTCGGAGCGGGAGGAGGATGCGGTGTTTGATTAAGAAGGTGGTGTGCTGTGCTGGCGACGCCGGCGGTGGTGGCAGGTCGAGGAAGAAGTGGAAGGCGCCAATGTCGCCGGACTTGAGGATGGAGATGAGCTGCAGGAAGATGTGGCCGAAGGTGGCGCATTCAGGCCGGGTGAGCAGCTGGAGAGAGGGCAGGCGGCCGAGAGTGAGGTTGGCGGTGATCAGGTGGATCAGGATCAACCGACGGTGGCGTGTGAAGGAGGGCAGGCATTGGCGGTAGGCGGATTCAAGCACGATGGCGGCACGCAGGAAATGGTTGTTGGCAAAGTGGTAGCGGCCTAGGTAGTAGAGGTAGGTGATGCGTTGGGCAGCCGGGTAGTAGGAGAGGGGCGGTGATTGAGCCTCGATGGAATTGAAGATTTGCGTGGCACTACGCAGCTTGCCGGACCGGTCGAGCAGGGCCAGGGTGCTGTTGGCGGTGAGGTAGATACCGATACGTTTGTCCGACGGCGTGGGCCGAGACAGCCGCGGAGTGCCGGGGCTTCCTGCCAGGCATTTGATAAAGGCCTCGCGGAGGACGTTGGCGGTGGCTTCGACAAATGTCACGTTGGAGTCCTCGGACGAAGATGAGTGTAGGGAGATGCGCTGGCGGACAAGAGCCGGGTTGCGGTCGAGGTTGGCGGCGATGACGGCTAGAGTGCGTGAGAAGGAGAGGACGATGGGAATCATGACAATGCCATAGCGAGAATCGCCGAGCGCTATTACGCATTGACTGGTGGCGGCGTGTTAGTTCCTTTTTTCGTCTTGGTGCTCGTCTTTTTGATTTCTTTTTTCTTTTTCTTTCTTTGCGCCGCTAAGCTAGAACCACGGTTTTGCCATACCTTGTCAAGCTCCGTATCTCAAGAGCGCGGGTCAGATTTTCCGAAGAAGTAAAGTCTCGGAGGTACCTGAAATACCTGACTAGGCACTCGGAAAAAGGGGGGGTAAAGGTGGTGAACTCGTCGTCTGGGACAGCAGATCGACATCGTTCCAACAGGGCCTCGTCATTGTCCTTGGGGTACTGAGAGTTGAGCTCTGTATTGAGCTGGACATAAGGCCGCTGCCTGTCCGGTGGGAGTCGTTCGACATCAAGATGAATGAGTTCGGCAACGCGATGGCCATTCTTGCTCCTCAACGAAGCGGTGATGTCGCTCAAGAATGTCGCGAGCAGAGACATAGACATGCCGGCCTGTGGCATTAGCCTGGATGATCAAGATCAAAGCCCTGCGTGTTGCGGCCTTAAGGTTTGGAATGTGGCATTTGGGAGGATGAAGCGGCTGCACGTCTGACTAGTGACAATAATAAGTTAAGTCGTCTCACAGAGGTGGATTTTAGAGAGAGTCTTCCCGCGCGCGCTAACTTGGCCTTGGTTGGCAGCACGATGCTCACTAAGTTAAAAAGCTCACTTGAGCGACAAGGGTGTGTTAAGCTAGCCGACTCTATTTTAATGGATGTATATTAATTAATTAGTTGCTGCCATTTCATTCGTCACTGACCTCAACCTTGTCTCTCTATAAGACATATACCCAATGCAAAATTCGATGTTGGCCAGGAAAGAAAAAAAGCCAAGGGTGGCGGCCCATAAGCATTGACACCTGCACCCGCACCGCTTTTGGATTTGACAGGAGCCGATTGCTCGGCGATCATGCCACGACTTTACGCATTCGGACTGGATGTAGGGTGACGCTGTAACCCTCCCCCCACACCACACACATCCGCTCCTCCTGCAGGACCAATCTGTCTCTTATCTACCTGCGGCCCATCCCTCCATCATAGCAGCCGCAGCTGTGTCGAATGCGATTGATTGATGAGCAAAAACGGCAGACCGAGTTCCCTCATGTTGAGCAGATACGCCGATGTGCACCAAAGGCCCCAAGGACCAGGAGATGCGCGGCCTACAGGGCTGCAAATTGTGCAGGACGAGCAGCTGGAGGGCAAATGGACTGATAAGGCCGTCTGGATCACGGGATGTTCGTCCAGCCTCGGGGTTGAGACGGCCAGGGCGATGGCGGCCACCGGGGCCCGACTGTATCTGACAGCACGTGATCTAGCCGAGGCACGCGAAGCTCTAGGCCCCCTGGCGGAATGCGAGCGGGTGCAGCTGGTGGAACTGGATCTTGACTCTCTTGACAGCGTGCAGGAGTGCGCAGAGAGGTTCCTGGCATCGGCTGATCCCAAGCTCAACGTGCTGATCTGCAACGCGGGGGTGACGAGCTGCCCAGAGGGCCGCACGGCCGACGGGTTCGAGACACAGTTCGGGACAAACCACCTGGCGCACTTTCTGCTGATCAACTGCCTGACGGAAGCGCTGATCAAGTCGTCGACTCGGAAGTTTGCGTCGCGCGTCATCATCGTGTCGGCGGCAGCGCACCGGTGGGGGTCGGTGCACTTTGACAACCTCAACTTGGAGAATGGGGCCTACACGCCCGACGCAGCGTACAGCCAGTCGAAAACGGCCAATGTGTGGACTGCCAACGAGCTGGAGCGCTGGTATGGGGAGATGGGCGTGCTACATGCGTGGAGTGTGCAGCCAGGCGTCATGGCGACGGATTTGGTCGGATACAAGTCCGAGCCCGAGTCCGAGTCCAAGTCCGAGTCGGACGAGAGCAAGATGGCGGCGGCGATGGCGGCACATGCGCAGCTGGCCAAGACACTGAAGAGCGCAGAGCAAGCAGCGGCGACCACGACGTGGGCGGCTACTGCTGCCGCGCTCGAGGGGAGTGGGGGCAAGTATCTCGAGGACTGCCAGATTATCGGTGCGTGGGATGAGAGTGTGGGTATGTGGGCACCGGGCTATGCGGCACACGCATACAGTCCGGAAGACGAGGCCAAGCTATGGGACGTGTCGTTGAAGTTGACTGGGCTGGCATGAGTGCGATGCAAGACAGCTGAAGCAGGTTGGCCTGAACGGTCGGCTGATGTACTACTGTAGTGAGTGATACTACAGTAGTGAGTGATACTACAGTAGTGAGTGATACTACAGTAGTGAGTGAGACTACTGTAGTGAGTGATACTGCTGTAGTGATTGAGACTACTGTAGTGAGTGATACCGCTGTAGTGAGTGAGCAGTCTCATTTTTCCGAAGCCAGCACCATCTTCTCGCGCTCACTGCGCCTCTTGGCCTTGTTCTGGCCCGAATGCTTGCGCACGTTCTCCTGGCGGCGCTTGATGGCCTTGATCTCCTGGTTCTTGATTTCACCAGCCTTTTTGATCGTCTTGGGCAGGTGTCTGTGCCTCTTGATGCGCCTGATTTCGGGCATGTGCTGATATCGCTTGACGAGTGCTTGGTCGTATTCCAGCTTCTGGCGCTGTCGCGCCGACTTGATGCCGGCGCGATCTGAGGCATTTGCTCGCCAAAGTCTGATGTTGCCGTCGTCCGAGCCCGAGAGAATGTACTTACTGTCCTGGGTGAAGGCGCAGGAAAAGACACGCTGCATGCGCTTTGTGTGATATACGTCTCTGCTGTGTCCCCGATCGCGGTTCCACAGGCGCACTGTCCGATCATACGATGCCGACACGAGCTCTTCGCCCGTGGGAGAGAACTCGACGTCCATGACGGCGGCAACATGGTCCTTGAGCACGTTGAGCGCGCGGTCCAGATTGCGCATGTCGAACAGGTAGATGTTGTGGTCCTCGGAAGCGGCAGCAAAGTTGAACGGCTCCATCGGGTTCCACGAGATGGAGTTGCAGGCCAGGGTGAGGATGGTGCGTGACAGGGGAGACGAAGTGCGTAGATCGTAGAGAATGATAGAGCGGTCCACGGAGCATGAGGCCAGGATGGATGTTTCCGACTGGTTGAAACGGACCGACGTGATAGTGTCGGTGGCAGTGGGCCAGTGCAGAGTTTGAACGGGCGCCGACGACGGCCGTGACAGGTCGTAGAGGTAGATGCTGCTGGATGAGACTGCAATGGTCGCATGGCTCCGGTGAAGCGTGACCGAGGTGAAGGCACCCTGGCCTAGGTAGGTCGACACCGGCACCGCCACAGCTTTACCACTCCCCGTCGATGTGTAGGGGTCCCACACTTTGACCGTGCGGTCGGTGGCACACGACACGAGTTTGCGGTCCGGCGTCCAGCAAAGACCTCGAACAATGTTGGCGTGTGCCTTTGCTTGCCAAACCTGCTCTCTACTGGGCAGGTCCCAGACTTTGACGACGCCGTCGCCACTGCCACTGGCAAATCTGTCCAGCGAGCCGGCATCATTGGCCATTGAGTACACACCATCAACATGGCCGGCACCTAGCTGGGCGACAAAGGGAGCAGCAAACATCCGTTCCATCTTGACCGCATTCAAGGCCCGCGTGTATTCCCTGGCCCGTTCAAACGGATGATGCGAGGGATCCAAGTTCCGTGGCTGCTTGAGCGCCGCCTGGCCTGGGGCCGCCGCGGGGCGGCTGAGTGTCTTGATCTTCATTTCAGCGTATGGCCTAGTTGATCTTCATTTCAGCGTATGGCCTAGTTGATCTTCATTTCAGCGTATGGTCTAGTTGATCTTCATTTCTGCGCGGGCGAGTCAGCGCATGGCCTAGTTGGTGTCCCGGTCGTCGTTTTGTTCATTGATACAGTATTTTTTTTAGCATCGGGGTTGGGCGAAAGTGGAGACCGGGCCCATGCTTAGCTAATCGCTTACGCCAGTTCCGGACTTAGGCGGCCATTCGGCGCGTCATGCCCGGACCTGCGCTAGCGGCGCTCTCCCAGGACGAGGCTGTCGACAATTGCCCTCGCCGTCGCCCACCACCGCTACTCTCCCACACCGCTCTCTCGCCCTTTCATCCCTATCCCATCCCTCCAATCCGCGTCCCATCTCTCTGGTCCGCGTCCCATCTCTCTCATCCCCGCCCTGTCTCTCCCCCGTCTCTCTCGTCCGCGCCCCATCTCTCTCATCCCCCGCGAGATGGCTCCTCCGCCGACCAGCGCACAGAAAGTGGCCGAGGCCAAGAAGATCTCGACGGAACAGCCGCAAAAGGCAGAATCGCTGTATAAAGAGGTGCTGTCGAAGCCGCCGAGCTCGAACGAGGCGGCCCTGCGCGACTATGAGAATGCGCTGGTCGGCCTGGGCGAGCTGTACCGCGACCTGAAGCAGCCGGATGACCTCGCCGCCCTGGTCAAGACGAGCCGGTCGGCGCTGTCGTCCTTTGCCAAGGCGAAGACGGCCAAACTCGGTGAGCACAACGGCGGCGACCCTCGCATATACGCCGACGCCGACGCCGACGCCGACGCCGACGCCGACGCCGACACCAACACTGACACTGACACTGACGCCTTGCAGTCCGCCAACTCCTCGACCTCTTCGCCGACGTGCCCAACTCGGTCGACGTGCAGATCTCAACCACCAAGTCGTGCATCGACTGGGCCAACGCCGAGAAGCGGTCGTTCCTGCGGCAGAGCCTCGAGGCGCGGCTGGTGGCGCTGTATATGCAGAAGCAGTCGTACTACGACGCTCTTACCCTCATCAACGGGCTGCTGCGTGAGCTCAAGAGGCTGGACGACAAGCTGATGCTGGTCGAGGTGCAGCTGCTCGAGTCGCGCGTCTACCACGCCCTGACCAACCAGCCCAAAGCCCGGGCGGCGCTCTCGTCCGCTCGCACATCTGCCGCCTCGGTATATACGCCGCCACTGCTCCAGGCCGGGCTCGACATGCAGAGCGGCATGCTGCACGCCGAGGACCAGGACTTCAACACGGCCTACTCCTATTTCATCGAGGCCCAGGAGGGCTATGCGTCACAGGACGACAAGGTGCGCGCGCCCTCGGCCCTGCAGTACATGCTCCTGTGCAAGATCATGCTCAACCTGGTCGACGACGTCAACACGCTCCTGGCCTCGAAACAGGCCCAGAAGTACCAGGGCAGCAGCCTAGAGGCCATGAAGGCCGTGGCGCGTGCCCACTCAAACCGGTCGCTGGAGGAGTACGAGCAGGCACTGTCGACGTACAGGTACGAGCTGGGCAGCGACGTCTTCATCCGCAACCACCTGCGTCGGCTCTATGACGCCATGCTCGAGCAGAATCTGATCAAGGTCATCGAGCCCTTTAGCCGGGTCGAGATTGACCACGTGGCCAAGATGGTCGGCCTGGACACGCAGCAGGTCGAGCGTAAGCTGTCGCAGATGATCCTTGACAAGGTCATTGTCGGCGTGCTGGACCAAGGTGCTGGCTGTTTGATTGTGTATGACGAGACCGAGCGGGACGCCGGCTACGACGCCGCGCTCGAGACGATTGAGAAGCTGAGCAATGTCGTCGACGTGCTGTACACCAACCAGGCCGCCCAGCTTGAGTAAGCCAACCTCTAGAATATACCTTCAGCCGTTGAATGCATACCATCCACAATTCCAAAATTCTTCGCAACTGAGCAACCCGAAAGAGCTGTAGTGTAGCCCGCCTTTTTTTAACCCAGCCCCCACTGAGCATCGGTGAGCAGCAGAGAGCGGCCCAATCTGGCTCTCCAGCAATCGGCATCCTTTGCACTTGCTCTCTTCAACTAGTCATCGACATATGTTTCCAGCTAAAGGCTCAATAAGATATAACTAGTCATCGACATACGTTTCCAGCCAAAGGCTCAATAAGATATAACAAGCTCGACCCTAAAGATGACTTTATGCCGTCGTAGAGGTACAATGGGCCTTGGAGGGTGGGTGTCATGAATGAGACACACATATATGGTAATACCTGGATTATGCCGGAGAAAGGCATAATTCCCGTCTTTTGGAGGTAGCGCCCTCCAGCTTTACTGGCATTCCAAGGCGGGACAGGAGGGGAGAAGGGGGGAGGGCAGTTGTTGGGGGAAAGACAAGAGGGGCAAGAGGGGCAGTTGTTGGGAGAAAGTTGTTGCCAGGCCAAAGTGGAAGGAGGTCTTTTAGGCTCCCTCCTTCCCGACGGGCCAGGATCGAGATATGGTATGTTTCGGCACTGCGCCGCCAATCCATCTATTAAATGAAATGCTTGCTTTATTATCCAACGAGTGCCCACAACTAGTCGTGAAGGGGGGTGGCCCGAAAGGACAACCACCCATACTAGACGCTTAAAGTCTCCAAGCGTTGTCGAACGCCTCTCTGTATAAGATTTCCTCATCATATCATACAAATATGGCCTTCAAATGGTTAAACGAGCCCCAAGCTATGTTGTACACTTTTATACACACAAACTTCCCCATCACATATAGTACAAATATAGCCTTTAAATGGTCAAACAAGCCCCAAGCTATGCCTAACACCATCATGTCTCATGCAAACATGGCTTTCAAATGGTTAAACAAGCCCCAAGCGATGTCTAACACCATCATGTCTCATGCAAACATGGCTTTCAAATGGTTGAATGAGCCCCAAGCGATGTCTAACACCATCATGTCTCATGCAAACATGGCTTTCAAATGGTGAAATGAGCCCCGGGCTATGTCCAACACCTTTAGATATACAAACTTCCTCATCATGCATCATGCAAACATGGCTTTCAAATGGTGAAATGAGCCCCGGGCTAGGTCCAACACCTTTAGATATACAAACTTCCTTATTATACATCACACAAGGAGGGCCTTCAGCTGGTCGAACGAGCCCCTTGCGGAAGAAGGAGATTTCTTCGGCGACAGCACCATGTCGGCGAAATTCTTCTTGCGTCCCTGTACCATAACCACCTGCTGCTCATATGATTCTTCAATCACGAAGCGAATGGTAGTCACAGGCTTCGTCTGGCCCATGCGGTGTATCCGGGCAAACGCCTGGGCCTCAACCGTTGGGTTCCATTGGGGCTCCATGAGGTAGGCACGATCCGCGGCCGTCAAGTCCAGCCCGACGGCGCCACAGCGGATGGTGAACAGAATCACTTTGATTCTAGCGTCTTTTGAGAACTGGTTCAGGGCCGAGACCCGGCCCTTCTCTAGCACGGTGCCGTCGTAGCGTACGTAGGGAATGGAGCAGAAGTCGAGTGCTCGCGCCGCTATGTCGAGCGTCGTGCGCCAGTCGGAGAAGACGACTGACTTTGACTGCGGGTGCTGCTTTAGGTCATCAATGAGTGCTCGGATCTTGGTCGGCCACTCATTGACGTCGTTGGGATCTCTGGCAGATGGACTCAGCTCAATCGCAGTCTCTTTCGTCGACACTGGATGTGTAGTGCAGAGAGGTTGGTGTCCGCACCAGTTGCTCTCGAGACCGTCATTGCTCATTGACAGTGCACAGCTGCCGCAGATGACTTGGCCGCACCGCGAGATCTCTGGCAGCCGTTGTTGATCCCACGCCGTGGTTAGCTCAAGCATGTCGAGCGAAGCTTCCTTTGACACAGCCGTGTCCGCGCGGCAGTGCGTACATTTCGTTGCGCCCATCGAGAGCAGAGTGTTGAACGCCTTCTGCGCCTCTTCGGGTCCCCATTGCAGGCACGTCTGCTGGTGGCAGGCGAAGCCCTTAAGATTGGTAAGGGTACCGAAGTTGCAGATCAGGCGCAGAGTGTTCAGCCCTTGAAGAGCATGTATGAATCGTCCCTTGGATTCCTGGGACAAGCTATGTTGGAAGGCCATGTTGTTCACTTCCGCCTGCACCTGGTCGTACATTTGCCTTTCCGCAGTGTTAAGGCGGAGGAGTCGATCGTACGCTTGACACGGCGGGAGTTCAATGTTCCTTCTTGTGCGCCGCACACCAATACAGATGATGAGCCTTTTTAACCGCGAGACCGCTGCTTCCGGATCATCTTTCCAGACTTGGACAATGTCGTTGTCAAATTTCGCAGGCTGATCGTAGGGGGCTACTCGCAGAAATTGGAGCAAGGCCACAAAGTCAGTGACGTGATTCTGGATCGGCGTACCAGTGACTGCCCAACGACGGTCTGCATGAAGCTCACAGATCGCTTCAGCCGTCTTGGTTTGGTTATTGCGGATAAGGTGGGCTTCGTCCAGAACAATCCGATGCCAGTGAGCCAGAAATAAGACGCTGGCCGACTGATGCCGCACTTGCCATTCTCTCTCAACTGTGTTGTAAGTGGTGAGGACAATGTCCAAGGGGCCGAGCTGACTAAGCTGCGTGAACCGCTGTGTTCTGTGGTGTCGAGCCCAGTGCATCTTCCCTGATGAGTAGTGCTTCTTCAGCTCCGTGTCCCACGTGTCCAACAGTGCTGGAGGCACAATGATGAGGGTTTGTGCATGGTCGCTGGCCACCAAGGAAGGCTGCCGTGCAACGTCTCGGTCCGACGCAATCAAAGCCGCCACCGTCAACGTCTTGCCCAGGCCCATCTCATCTGCCAGAATGCCACCTCTAAACGTAGGCGGCGGATCCGGCTGCTCCTCGTCATTGATAGTGTTCCTGTAAATAGGCACACCGGAGCAGAGGAACTGTTCCCAGATATCGGCTTTCATGTCACCTTTCAGCATCCAACCCCTTTCACGCTGCTGCATAAAGTACAAGCCTTGGCGCTGGTGCTTGAATAGGCGCGTACTGACTGCACCGGGAGTGTCTGCTTCGGCAAAGCCTTCAGGGAACTCCATGCCGTCAAGGTAGTTGGAGGAGCCTTCCCAGGCACGAAGCTGAGCCCTTTGACCAACCAGATCCAGATCGTAAGTATACGGCGCATTCAGGTCACGACCTGATAGGGCATGGGGGTTGCGGTAGCGCCTGTTGCTGCCACATCCACGCGGGGTTTGCAGATACACGTCATATTTCTCCAAAAAGTCGCCGATTGTTTCAGAGGCTCCGAAGGGGCCATAAACAATAGCGAAAAAACTGGCAGAGCGCTGGCAGTCGTCGACCCGATTCTGTCTGTTCTTTGACCCATACACAGCTTTGAATATTGTGCGTACTTGCAGTCTTATCTCATCATACTGGCCAAGGACATGCAGGATCTCGCCCATGCGTTGGACAATAGAGCCAATAGCAGTCCCGTTAACTTCAAGGCATACAGTACCATCCACGCTAACTTTGAGACCCTCAGATATGTGTGTTCGTGTGCCTGGGAATGAAGTTTGGTAGCCGTCCAGATTTACGGCGATCGGACCAATCTGAGACAAATACGTAGGGTCAGCGACAGGGCAGTACTTAGTTAATAACAGTGGCTGGATGTGTGTAGTTGTGACCTACCATGCCAAAGCAAACCTCGGTATCCGGAGGTTCGAGGCCGCTGCTGTTGACCGGCCGACTCTCGGTTTTCTCCCCTTTGTGTGCGAGGATGAACCCGGCTTCATTGACTTCGGCTCGGCCCGTCTCATCGGTAGCCAAGTCTGATATGTAGTTCTGAAAGTCATACTGTCCGCTGTCAGATGATTGCGTTGATTGCGTTGATTCCGTAGATCCTTCAACGTTAAGCCAATCGGACGCTTCATGGTCGTGATGCTCAGTGAGGAAGAGGTCAACATAGGCGTGGTCAAATTTGGCTTCGTCCCTTGAACCTTGACCCTCTTGTGCCACTCTTTCAAGACATCGTCGTTTGCGAGGAGGCTCCGCAGCGTCTTGCCCGCTGCGACTCGATTGTGGGGTACAAGGCGAAGTAGAAGGCGGAGTAGGCGGGTAGGCGTTGGCCGGCAAAGGCACAACAGGCTGCCTATCCTCGATATGGCCGGGTGTCAGCGGAGGGCTGTCGACTGCACGAGATGCTCGCGGCGGTGTCGTAATGCACTGCGAAGCGTCGTTCACTGCCTGCATGGCGCCGTGCAGTGCTGCCTGTATACAGCGTTTGTGGACTGCTACGTAAGTCCAGTCGATCTGCGCTTAGCTGCCTCATCAACAACGGCGAGGACTATCTCTATCAAGGCTTCAGGTGTTGTAGTTCAAGACCATTGAATCGTGTGCTGACATAT
Source organism: Chaetothyriales sp. CBS 132003 (assembly GCA_003709865.1). NCBI lineage: Eukaryota > Fungi > Ascomycota > Eurotiomycetes > Chaetothyriales > Chaetothyriales sp. CBS 132003. Next base: position 75,782 of record QRBJ01000070.1, on the reverse strand, counting down.
GAAATATTATGGCTTCCCCATTTGCCAATTTGCAAGGGCCCAGCACCGCCACCACTCACAACGGACCCTGAATTGTTCGACAGGCAAAGCCGGGCGCCGGCTACGTAATTATTCAAGGTTGTGGGCTCCCAATCGGCCCCTCAGATCCCTGGACCGTTACCGTAGCATGTTTCAGGGGAAGAACCTCTGCAAGGCCGATGCGCAGACCCAAATGTCGTCATTGAGGCATACAACTCCATACACACTCGGAGCCATCTCTACTGTTGTGTGGTAATGGCCGAAACGACTCGGCTAGCTCCTCGTGTGGAGGACATTGTGCGCAATGCGAACTGTCAATTTGAAGATGCGGTGGCTGAGGCTGAGGCTGGGAACTTCGATGCCACGGGCCTAGAAGAAGTCAAGGAGGCAGCTCGTGAAATAGAGCGAAATCTGGACGACAAAGGCGAGATGCCAAACATGGCACGTCTCCGGTTCTTTTATGATGGAGCCGAGTGGCTCTCGCGCGCTTGCGACAAGATGGATGCGAGCATCATTCACCTGCCATGGATTTGGGTTCGTCTGTGATCAGCGTGTGCCGAGACCCCTCTAACGTGCATCAGGCTCCCTTGGTTCCTCTCCTACAGGCGAGCAATGAACCGCAAAACATTCCGGGCATTCGACTTACCAGCCTCGCAGACAAGTAGCGAAGACTCCAAAGCCATAAAAAAGCTGATAGGTGCCATCAAAGAGATCGGCCAGGCCATTTCTTCTGCCGATCTCACTGAAGAAGCCAAGGAGGACGACAAAAGTCAAGAGGTGCTGGCATTGATCTACGACAATGTTTTGGAGCTTCACCGTAGACTTTATGGCTTAGTCAGGAAGCATGGTGCGAGCCAAGTGCAATCGTCGAGTTTCCTGAAGCTGACAGGTTGGATAGGTTGGCGCGTCTTCTTTGACACGTCTTGGGCTCGTTTCGAGAGACGGTTGCGCCGCATTCGCCAAGAGATCGCTCACCTAGTCAGTCTCCTTGGCCAAAAGGAGATTGGTCCCAAGATCGATAAAGCTCGGGAATCCCATGAGGAGTGGCGGGGACAGTTGGACAAACAGGAGAAGGAAACCTCGGTTAGTGAGCTAAACAACGTCATCTTCTGGCTCAGTGCGGACGAACTCGACCAGGAGGATGAGCTAGACTTCCGCTCGCGCCAATGCCACCCGCAAAGCTGCGATTGGATCTACGAGCATTCGAAGATCAAATCGTGGATGCAGAAGGGAGCCGAACATAGTGTACTCTGGCTCAAAGGCAAACCAGGGTCGGGTGCGGCGCGCTCCCCGAGAAATCCAGTTAAAGCGTGAATTCTCTAACTCAGATACTAGGGAAGAGCGTACTGTGCTCGAAGATCATCGAGAGACTACGAGCATCGAGCGATGTGGCGACACTGTACTTCCTCTGCACCGAGGCGCAACCACGATCCAAGTCTTGCCTTTTTCTCCTTCGTACACTGATTCGCCAGTTGGTTCTAAGCTTGCCAGAGCTAGCCGCAATCATCGAAGCCGACTATATCAACTCAAAAATGGCGGTATCGATGGTCCAATTGCGGCAGCTACTACTGACCTTGATCTCCACCTTTCCTGCAGTCAGAATTATTGTTGATGGTCTCGACGAATGTGAGAAGTCAGACCAAGAACATATCTGGGATCTTCTGTCAACACTGACCACAAACACCAGTCCATCAAGCTCATGCAAAATTCTAATCTCCAGCCAGGATTCGGCCGTGATACCGCGGAAGCTCCGCTGCAGAACCACCGTTGACCTGACCGACGAACGCTCGGCTCGTGCTGCCGTTGAAGCTGCCATTACTGCTTTCGTTAGGTCGGAGATCAAGCAGAATTCCGTGCTTTGCAATGCTGATGATATAGACGAAGCTGTGGTATCGAAAATTGAGCAAACCCTCTTGAATAAAGCAAATGGTCAGTATACGCCTGTGCCATGTCGAGTGAAGCTTATTAAGATGCTGACTTGCACCAGGAATGTTTCTTTGGGTTCGCTTGGTCTTAGCGATGCTCGACAAAGCAGCGGTCGTAGGGGATATGCTCAAGCATCTCGAAGGCCTTCCACAAGAGCTGGAAGACATGTTAGTTCTGAAGACCTCCACACTCGCTCACATACCCTTCGCTTACCTTGCATATCAGCTATACCAAAATCTTTGAGCGAGTCTTGCCCTCGGATCGGTCTAATCTTGACCTGGTGTCTCGAATTTTTCAGCTACTGACCTACGGCAAGCGTCCGCTGAAAAAATTCGAGATTCGAGATGCCATTACTCTTCGCTTCGACGTCTCTTTCATCAATGACAGCAACAGAGTTCGAGATTTTGTTTTTGACTATTGTAAGCCGCTGATAGAAATCGGAGTAGATGACACGGTTCGATTCATCCACGTCTCTGTGAAAGAGTCTGTCTCCCTTCCACTTCGGAATGACGCTGACAGAGAGCCAGTTACTTGTTGAAGCACCATCGCCTCTTCACGCCGGAGCAAGCACAGGGGAACATCACATTATCATGTCTGACGTACCTGATATCAGCCACTAACCTCATCGATCCCGGTCACGACGAGACAGCAAAGAAAATGGAAGTTGCAAAAGGCTACCATGGACTTTGCCTGTATGCCACGAGGCACTTCATCGAGCATTTTCTGACCTACCTTGAATTGGTACAACCATCTGCCCAGTCGGATTTCAAGGATTCTTTATTGCAGGCAGCAGATGGACTAGCCACGCAGCTTGCGCAATTTGCACCATTCAAGAAGCCGGTGATCGCAAGCGACAAATTGGATCAGCGATGCAAGGTTCTCAGCGGGCGAGAGCCGCTCTTCTCGCTGGTTGTATCAGAGCGGGTTCTCCGCTCGAGAACGAGCACAAGGCCACAAAGAGATGCTTCAGGTATGCCTCTGCCATTCGCTAACAATGGCCGCTGATGTAAAACAGCTGCAAGTGAACATGGCTTCACGCGTATACGTAGCACATACGAAAACTTTGCCCGGCAGTTCCTTCAGGCCGATACTTTGCCAGATTTCGACCAGAGGACTCTTTCGTCGTTTAAGAGGATCTACGGCTCCTCTGTTCTCATCTGCCGTTTCAGCGCCTGTCCTCGAGGCCTCCATGGATTCAGCACCAGCACAGAGCGCGACGAGCATGAGTCGACGCATCGCCTGGACTTGCGTTGCCCATACGGAGATTGTCCTAGCGGTAGAATCAGCTTCCGGAGCGTGGCAAGACGCAATGATCACCTTAGGCAATTCCATGAAGAACTACCTGTCGAGATGCCGAAATCTGCTCGGCCTGGAGGCCTTGGCCGGTCGGAGACTGATGCTACGCTAGTGGATCCGGAAGCAAGTGCGATTGGCGGCAAAGAGTGGCCCGACGGCTCAATGGGTCTGCCGCCGTGTGACGAGGAGCAAGAGGATGAGGAGCCAGAGGACAATGACGCTGTGTTTGGCTCCTCTGAGAAGGCCGCGTACGATAGCATTGTCGGAGGCGACGACTTCGCGTTGGATACATCTGGATTGGGACTAAGCGGGATAGGGCTTGCATGAGATAACTAGTGAAGATCAATGCAATTGCGATCAGGTAATCCCAGCCTGTGTGCGCTTTGAGCGATACTTTTCCAAAGCCACTGCGAGCTTGACCCCTATCCTGCCCCAACCACTTTGCCCCCTGGTCCAGCGCAGGCCGCCCAGGTGCAGTCGTTGGAGCGGTCATGGAGTTGGAGGGTTTTGCATGGACTGGATATAGCCTTCATCGGATTCAGGGAGAACACCGCTAAGTGGTGAGGCCTGATGATAACGACCACATTGTCTGAGTCGATGTCGTACACAGCTTCAGAGTACGTCTTCGAGGCAGTGCCTACCGCCCTGCACTTTGCCAACGCAGCTTGAAATTTAGACACTACTGGCCGGCTGGCCTCTCGAGTCTCAAGGTTGAGATGCGCATCAACCGTTGTTTGGCGGACCCAATCATGGGCAGCGCTTGAGACGGCCACGAACTGTGTTAATCGGATGCTGCTGGCATGGTCGTCGTCATCACAATCATTTCCCCCTTTCTCCTCCCCCTGGACCTGCATCCAGTGCTCCACTGCCCGTTGCCATTGCCCATCGCCATGGGGGTTTTTCAATGCACGAAAAAGCAACGAGACAAAGGCTACGGGTTCCTCGGGCTGGCAGAACTGCAACACACGGATCATTAGCTCAAGGCGTGAAATGCTGTAGTTAGCCCGAATGCCTTGACCAAACGCGCAGTCTGAGGCCAGAGAGAGCAAAGCAAAGACTCGGTCTCGTCGATCTAAACTCTCACACTGGTGATGTGCTCGGATTAGCGACTCCAGAGTCTGATCGTGCAGGAGCTGCTCATCCTGCAGTGCGGCCTCGCGCTGGAGCATCAACTGAATGGCCGGGCTGTGGCTGTCGGGCAGTGACGCATGCATGGAGAGGTACACATCTGCGAATATTTCCCATTCCATAGCTGTTGAGCCACAGTGTATGTCAATGTCCTGGGCTAGAATGACCTCCTGGATGATCCAAGCCCTGAACCAGTAGTCTCGTTGGATCAAGGAGCTCATTGCCTCGAGTGGAGGGGACGCTTCGGCCTTCGTAGTTGGCGATTTGCTATAAGCTACCTTCGAAGCTTCGCGCATATAAGCCATGGAGGCGAGACTGCTCTCGTCGGCTGACCCCAGCCATATCTTGACCGCTTCGGCGGCTCGATAGATTTTGGACATAGATGCCACTTGGTGGTTTTTCTCAGTTACATCCGCTTGGTTAATACAGATGGCATCGATCCAAAACGTCCTGTCATCCTTGGGGTCTCGCAGAGCCTGCAAAGCCAACATGAGGTTCTTGCGTACCTTGAGAGATTTGCCGCCAATCCATATAGGCGTCGTGCTTATATCTTGGGGCAGGCCCCATGTGTATGACAGTGCAAGGTATTGGGGAGCAGCCTCAACATCTTCTGGCAATTCAACTTCTCTTAATGTGCCGCAGACTGGAGACCCTGGTTCTGCACCGTGGAGGTCGAACAAACGGATGCTGTTCTGGAGAGTGAGTCGGTGATGCTGGTATGCTTCCATTCCACGGGCCAAGGCATCTAGATAGATTAGCACTGTACACTTTAGCTCACTCGGTGAAACTTTGTAAATACGATGCTCCTTTACCATGAAACGGCGCAGCAGAGGCGAGGACGGGAATTCTGCATTTATGTTCCTGGGGCGATCGAAACTCGGTTATCGCAACCGTTCACGACGGTATTGGCTGCTATTATGGCTCGTCAAAAATGACAGCCCTATTCATATCTGGCTTTGGCGCTAATCATCCCTACCCTGCTTCTGGTCTAACTAATGCTCGGCCCGAGCTCGCATCCCTAGAGGTAAAAGCTAACTCAACTGCTGGGGTGACCACGGGTCACTTTAACCTCTGCTTTAACTAAGGTTTTGGGTGCACCTAAAGGGCCTAACTAATGTGAGGCGTTTCTTTCAGATAAATTCAGTGAACCTGGCCATGTGCTTCTGGTTGACAGGTAATTAGCCTCACGCATTCCCTGGGTTACCGTCGGGGCCACAATGCCTCGCTGCGATATCGGACTCGTGGGAGACAGACTTTACGCCTCAGCCAGCAACCAGGTCCCTCAACGGCGCTTCTCTATCCTGGATTTACATACATCATGGTTTGCAACGAACCACAACAACGTCTTGGGCTATTCCATCACCAGAGCATGTACCTTATGCGATACAGGAATAACTCCTGTAGAAACTTGAGGGTTGAACCCTCGTTTTGTGATGGGAGACTGATTTGCGTATCTGATATGTCATTAGAGCTACCATGGCGCTCCTCGACAAATTACTATACGCTTCAGGGTCCCAATGTTGGTGGCTCTGATTTGCCTTCCTAGCTGGTGCTGGATGGTTGGGAGACACCCAGTTACAAAGCTCCCAAAGGAGGTTTGGGATCAAAGGATGAATGTTCATGCCAAATCAGGTCAGACCAGATGTCGACACTGTATTCCCAGACAATGCATGACACATCACTCTTCGACTTTGTCGACCAGACAATGGAAAGTCATCGCTACCGCTGTCATTGCTCCACTCGTGCAAAACCGATTCGCACGCAAAATCTGACTGCTGAAGTAATAGCTCTATTCATTCCCTTAAGCCCGCTAGGAGCCACCATAGCAAGTCTCCGCAGCTTTTCGCTTTGTCCATGTATTGAAGAGTATCGAAGCCTTGCTCTAAGGCCATACCGAGTGCTTTAATTTCAATCTGTCGCCCTGAGTCAGATCCATCCACCTACTTGTTATGAAAATAGTCCTCGGTACACGGCGTTCCATCTTCGGCTATCTTTGTGGCTGTTGGTGATTAAATCCTGTAGTTGAGTGAGATCACTGCCTGTTGGCTTGTAGTAAAGCCGCTGTAGATGGCAGGCAAAGAGCAGAACTCATTGGAATCTGAAGGCTTCATCCTGATTGCCAGAATTTGACTCGTGCACTAGAAAGAGGAAGACATCGCTTAGGGTACTTCACAGAGGCAAAATTGCGATAGTCCATTTCTTCAAAACTCTTCTCTGTACGTGTAATCCATAGATGATTTCAACTTTTGCTGTCGTAGACTTGCAGGCCTCCTGTGTCAGTTTTCATGGCAATCAATGACTTGTTTGGGGTATGTCTTGTAGCTTTCAGATTTACTGGATCTTCCATGGAGGTCATCAATAATTAGAGTCTCACCTTTCTTGAAGCATTTCCCATCAGCATTGCGATGCAGCCATTTGATGCGTCGGCAGTTTCTCCACTCGCACGGTTTAAAGTAGAATATGAGGGTTGGTTCAGGTGATGCATAAGTCCAGAGGTCGGTGATCCTGCTGGGCGGACAAAGTCGTCTTAATGCGGCTGTTCTAAGCCCAGATCTTCCCAGACTTTGGCCGCTTTACTTTTGAAGACTTCCAAGGTGTGTTGGAGATGCTGAATGGGTTTGGAGATTCCTGTGATAATATTCAGGAATGCCCGGGATTTTCTTCTCCTGAATATTTGTCCTACTCGAAAGATCCCGGGCATGCATCTTATCAAGATATGGCTGAAGAGCGATCACTAATTCCTCGTGTCCTTTGAGCAGGCCGCACATCGAAAGTGGAGGGAGGAATATGTCGCCCAAGATCCAAATATTTTGAGTACCCTTCAGAGGCCTCGGAATGCTAGGAGCAAAATGGCTTGGGTTGAAGACCGTCATCATTTTATGCTGCAGTCTGTCGATTATAATCAGAACTAGTCAAAGATTGTTCCGTCATAATCGCGACCTCACTAGCTGAATTCATGCCCGGGTGAATCAGTGAAGTTTCCGTCCACGCTCAAGCACACCTGTACGGAAGCAGGGAAGGTTTAGCAAATAGTATTAGACACCAGTCTCTCGACTCAGGACGTTGCGGCAACATTCTCTAGTGCGCAGATATTCAGACGAGGTGTAGTCAACAGATCAACTGTCGCAGTTCTGGATCACTTTCTCACGTCGGACCGCACACTTCATTACCAGCAAGCCAAACCCAACAATTGCGAACATCAAAGCAGCGGATAAAGATTACGCGCTAATTAGCTAGCTTGGTTGAAACCCACAAATAAAGCCAAGACCTGGCGTGCTTAATATCTTACGTCAGTGTAGGTAGGCTAGTGCCAAGGCGGCGCAAAATATTTTTTGAGACCAATTTTCCCGTCAACAAGTTGCAAGTTGGTGACACTTTGGCGGAGTGGTTAACGCGCTGCCCTGCTATTGCGATAACTTTCGCTACAGCTGTTCAGGCAGTTCCCTCGGGAGCACAGGTTCGAATCCTGTAGGTGTCGATAGTTTCCACGAAGATATTTTCTTTTTTCAATCTTATCTTTTTGTTATAAGATGTCAAGACACGAATCTAGGAGGTAGATATAGGGTTCAAGGGACGAGTCTGTCTTAATCAATTTTGCATATATTCCTATCGAACCGTCAGTCATGAAAAGCCTCGGAGAACCGAGCCCCTTCATGATTGCAGGAGGCGGAGAAACTTTTGCCCGCTGCTTTTGAGATAAGTTACAGTTTCAACATTGTCTAATTAATCCTGATTGTAGAGAGTGACTGAGACTTGTTTTATCCTTAGCTTTATCTTATGGCATAGCTCTAGGGCATTCCCTCAAAATTGTACCCAAAGATTCCAAAATTCTAGTGCACCAGTTGCCAAGGTGCTTGAAATCTCTTTCACTCTGTATTTAATTCAGTGACTTCATCAACTTTATACAGCTCTTGTTTCGCTCTCGTTTCGCTCCCGTTTCGCTCTTCTCTGTCTTGCTCTGAACCGCCCTGGCCTCAGATATCTACTGAAAAGCTGCTCCGATGCTCCAAGAAGCGAGATCGCAGTTATGATGTCATGAATGACAGACACATTATATCGGAATGCCTGAATTATGCCCGAGAAAGGCATGATTCCCAGGGCCCTCCAGCCTTACTGACATTCCAAGGCCTGACATATGCATCTCCTCTGTTGAGTGCACCTACACTAAAGAAGAGGGAAGTATCTGTGTCAGATACAGCGGACCAGGTCAACACTCTCCACCGCTACTGGGGAGGACATCTATGACCAGGTGGGTAAGCTAACCTTTTACTTCTACGATCCAACAAATGATGTGGAAATCCCGCGTTACTGCACAAAAGAGCACCACAGAGGCGGTCAGCTGCGCAATCCAGGCAGATTTGGGGGGTTGGCTGGATTAGGATCTGAAGTGGGTAGCAGATAAGCCGATGGCGAGCAAATTGTGTGCTTGCAAGGGACCATAGATGCTAGAAACCAGAATGTCAGTGGTGGGGGGAACCCTATATCCCTAAGAAGACAGAGAATTTTGCCTAATCTAGGCATGATTCAGCATCCTGATACGTATATGTGTGGCACAAGATAAACATCTGTGAGAATAGAGTACCTGGAATTACTTTGAAGGCTCTGGTGGGGTCTTGTTATCCCATTCTGAAAGTATATAGCATGCGATGGCCTTTGACTCTCCTAGAATGACAAGTGTCTGAGCAATTACCAACGGTGAGAAGATAGCCGAACAATGTTTTGCGCAAGCCTACTCTCGTAGTAACTTGCACTCTGTTGCCTTGCTGACATAAGCGGGCCAGGCGCGGCCTGCTGGTATTGCCTCAGGCCAGAAGGGCCCGGAACGCGTGTAGAAATGCGGGCGCACACTCTGGATCACTAGGCGTTGCCGGCAGAGCGACATAGCAGAACCAGGCAGACTCATTTTACTGCCATTTGGCTATTTGTTGATGAATTTGCCCATTCATTCACTCCTTCATCTTCGCTCTCTCTGCTGCTGCTGATCCCCTCACTCACCGGTTTCCAACCCGCCAGCGACCAGCCGTCACCCGTTGGCCTCGCCGAGCGCAGCCTTACCAATCAGGTGACGCCGGAGAACGAAAAGGGAAGAAAAGACCAGCGACGACGGCAACGACGGCAACGACGACGACGACAGCGACGACAGTGACACTGCTGCCGACGACGACGACGACAACGAAGCGGCTGCTAGACTGTGGCTGGGCAGCAAAATGGGCGCCAAGTACGCAGTGATCAGCCAGAACAAGCCTCCGCTAACAGCGACCAGACAGTCAAAACTCACGCCGCAGCAGCTAGAGGAGCTGCAGAGGTCAACACACTTTGATAAGAAAGAGCTGCAGCAATGGTGAGTGCACTGCACCCCCTCTCCACTGCCCATTGCTAATCAAAGTTGTGTATAGGTACAAAGGGTGTAAGTTGTGTGCACCGTCTTCCTGATTACCACCGCCACTGCTCCTGCCGCTACCACTACCACTGCCGATGTTCCTACCCTGTGCTAACCTGCACTGCCCCACCTGCCAGTCTTGAAGGACTGCCCAGTAAGCCAATCCTGCCTCCTGGCCCAAGTCTGTCTATGGCCCTCATCACTCATCCACATCACAGTCAGGCCAACTCACCAAAGAAGAGTTCTCCAAGATATATCGACAGTTCTTCCCCTTTGGCGATCCCAGCTCCTTTGCCGACTATGTCTTCCGAGGTCAGTCATCCAAACCAATACCCGACCCAGCATACTAACCCAGACCAGTCTTCGACGCTGACCATTCCGGAACCATCGACTTCAAGGAGTTTATCTGTGCCCTGAGCGTCACCAGCCGGGGCAAGATGGAGGACAAGCTCGACTGGGCCTTCAAGCTCTACGACCTCGACGGCGATGGCCGCATTTCGTATGAGGAGATGCTTTCCATAGTCACTGCAATCTATAGAATGGTCTGTCTACCTAACCCCCTTCCGCCTCCCTCCTGGAGGCACAAGCAGAATCCAGATTGACTGACCTTTGTGTGTGTGTTTGTGTGTGTGCCTAACAGGTTGGCTCCATGGTCAAACTGCCCGAAGATGAAAACACACCTGAGAAGAGAGTGGGGAAGATCTTCCGCATGATGGACAAGGATGAAAATGGCTCTCTCGACCTCGAAGAGTTCAAGGAAGGCTCCAAACGTGATGAGACCATCGTCAGCGCCTTGAGTTTGTATGACGGCCTGGTCTGAGCCGCCGAACTTGGGTGAGCAGAGTGGAGCAACCCAAAGGGGAAAGACACCTTTTATCAGTGGTGTCTATTGGAGGCCGTCGATATGGCGTGGGTGAAGTGAGGAGTAAACGAGAGAGGACAGAAAGCCAATGATGATTGCATATGAAAATCTGATGGATGGGTGGCTGACTGGTGCATGTTTTTGAGTCAACTCGAATGGCGCTGGCGCTGGCACGGGTGTAAACGTAGCACGCAGTCTCACGACGGTACACGAACATAATGTACAGATCACACACAGGTACATACTCTTGCACGTGTGGACAGTCTGCGCAATGCTATCATACATGCCCCTCCTATCCTGTGTGCTTTTATTATTTGTTCAAGATCGCTTTGACCTCACCGTTTATGTATGAGCTGAGATGTTGCTATGACCTCATCGTTTATGAATGAGCTGAGATGTTGCAGGAACTAACTGTCGATATGATGGATAGTACACTGCTTAGGAAGGAGAGGCCGCCAGGAGAGGAGTGTATCTTGGAAATCTAAATCGATTTTCGTACATTTATGTATTACTTTTCAATACACACGTAGCATACAAACGCACCATCTATCTCTCTATGGATGATCTGGAATCCATCACCAAGGCTGGATATTCACCAGCTCCTCCCCCTTCTCTGGCCGCTCCTCCCTCGGGTACCTAATCACCTCTACGACCGTAGTCTTGGTTATATACGGTGAGTCTGCGGGGCTAATGCTTTGGCGCGGAGTCGACTGCCAGACCGACGAGGCCGCCGCGGTAGCGGTAGCGGTAGGGATGTTGCCTAGTGGCAACTCTGGCGACGGCGGTGGTAACGGCGGCGGTAACGGCGGTGGTGACGGCGGTGATGATGATGACAAAGAGGAGATGTGGGATCGATCCCGGCGGCGGAATAGGGTCACGAGCGGGGTGAGAAACGGGAGAGAGGTGAGGAAGATCTGCACGGTAAGCCAAAGTCTAGCTGGTTGACGTGTTGAAAAGAAGAGAGGAAAGCAAAGGGGAAAGGGGAGAGTTGTCCTTACTCCAACATTGCACTCGACAGAGCCAAGCAAGACCAGCTTGGTCGAGTCACCGGTGTGATTCAATGTTTCGATCTGGATCATGCGCATGATGGAGCAGATCGTGGTGAATACGCCGAGGGCAAAGACCAAACTCAGGCTGATCTTCTTCCGCTGGCTAATGCGGGCCTTGAGGAGAATGGGAATCGGAGTGAAGAAGATGATCAGGTCGCAGAAGACGGTCACGCCTGTCATGGTGCACACAATAGGGGTGTTGCTCAGGCATTTACCTGGGGTATGCGGGTGCCACGACTTGTGCACGGGCGAGCATCGGAACAGCAGCACCAGGGTGACGGCTAGGTGGCCGAGTACGGTACACGTCATGAGCGTCCAGATGAAGACCCGATACTTGGAATGGTGCGAGTGCTTGGTCATTCGGAGGTAGGCAACGCATAGCGCGATCTTGAAACCCGTGATGCCAGTCATGTAGATTGGTCGGCCGGTAAAGTTGATCTGTTGGCAGCGACAGAATGCCGGAAGGCGCGGATTGTCAGAACATGGCTTTTGCGTCTGATTTTTGTCTGTTTTCTTCTTTTGATAGATTTTTATTTGTTTTCTTCTTTTCAGGAACATGTATCAACGAAAGAGAGGGGCCAAGAAAGCAAGAGAAGTGATAGACATACCACGGTATAAGTGTTCAGATTGGGCGTCGGCCGTAGCTTAAGAGGAAGTCCCAGTCCCCATCGAGTCTGGCCGATGCAGAGTCCGTTGCACACAATAGAACAGAGCTGGCCCACAAAGAAAAACTTCAGAACACCCTTTCATCATGGGCATTACTGTCAAGTTGTAAACTTACAGCTGAGAAAATAATGATCCAGTCATCCACGCCGACGGCGCTGACAATCCGTGCTCGGACATAGATGCGTAGCGCAACGGTGACAGCCATCACTGTCGTCGTACAGGTACAAACTGCCACGATCATCGGCCATCTTGACTGCGCATTGACCGCGGGGGAGGCGTTGTGAACCCATTGAAAAGGCATGTATCTATCAATTTAGCGGTTCGGTGAGACCGCTGCACTGCTGGCCAAAGGAAGGGCAGGCCAAAGCAAGGGCAAGGAGAGAGATACAGAGAGACAGTGCTGTGTGACTGGTGTACAGCCTTCACACCTACACATCAGAGCCAGAGGGTTGCACTCCATGTTGCATCATTCGCTTTCGGTCCTGTCGGGCCCGAGGTGTGGTAGCGGAATCAAGGAAAGGTTAACGGATTAATAAGTCAACCTGCCAAGTACAGCACAGCGTTAGTCAACCGCCTCCCCCCCACAATGTTTCGATTTTCGAACTTCAAACTTCGAATTTCAAGTACTACTGTGATTCTGCCCCTGTATTTACTGTAGCATAATAGATATCCTGCAATCAGGTTGGGGCTAAGCTTATCTATACCTAGAATTCCTACTATAAGCTGTGCGACTTGGTCCTCTAACAGTGGCTTGGTAGGGGTTCCAAGGGTAAAACAGTATAAAGTATACGCTTCTAGGTAACTGTCTTGCTAGAAGTTCTACGCAGCTCATTCTTTAACTGAGCTATACAGAGTACTAATTAGTAAGTTATATATTACTCTATTTGCCATGGTTGTAAGACTGAAAAGTGATAACAACCTGTTAAGATTCCAGCTGATCATGTGTCTAGCAGAACACACGATATCGTGTGTTACCACATGATTAGTGCCAAGACTTCTACCTATATAAGAATTTCTGCTGGGATATCGCTTGATCATTCTTTCATATCAATCCTAATCTGCCAGATTGACCCCCAGATTGACCCCTAGATTAACAGCCATATTGACTAACAGCTGCTCCCTTAATTATCAATCAAGAGATCCTATTCGCTCGTTCTAGCAGCTAATCATATTATTTCTTGGTGTTGATCACTCGCTCATTCTACCAGCCAATTATATTACACGATTCTACTCTCTTCTGCTTAACTGAGCATATAAGATTCTTAAACTATCTATCAGCAACCATAGAGTCTACAGGATTCCAGAATAATCTATAAGCAGCCAGCTATTAGGTAATTATACTATAATCTATGCTGATAGAAGAACAGAGAAACCCAGGGAAACCCCTATAGTCACTCTCTCATATTGTCGTGGTGGGGGAGAGGGACTCACGGGGAATTCCTAGGACGGGCCTCGGAAATGGACCCCGGTCAAGGAGACTACAGGGGAAGCCAGAAGGGATAAAAGGCATCACAGAGAAAAACAAAACAAAAATCTTGCAAGCAAGAAGGTAACAACCAACAAAGTGCTAAGTAGCAGGTAATAAGCAGCAAGTAATGAGCACACGACCATGACCCAGAATTCTTTATATTGAGTATCCAAGCTACTGAATTCCCTTTACTGAGGGGGAGGCTTTCGCCTCTTCACAAAGAAGAGAAGCCTCCCTCCTCTCTCACATTGGGGGTTATTCCACTTTCATCGCTCCACAGATCTCACTGCGCTCGCTCCAGCCGAGCATCCCATTTGTCGCCCTCACAATATAGTTATATTTACTGCCATTAAGCTCCTCACTTAAGGGAGAATCAGAGCAACTTCACTATCAATTTAGTCCTATACCAAATATATTCCGCATCACAACCGTAAAGTGGTGACTAAGGCTCCGCTGTAGCCGAGGTGCGCTAACTTCGGGGCGGCGCGGGTCCATCGTCGGGCGCTAACTTAGTGTGCTCAGGGCTAGGGACATTACGGTCTGTGTTGAGCAATAAGAAGACATCACCCAAGGGATCGAAGACAAGACATTCGCGGCAGCGAGACATCCTGAGCACATCCAGTGTCTCCGCTCGCTGAACAAGAGACGGAAGTTTTCTTGTCCAGTGCACCCATTGGGCATGGACAGTAGGGTTGAGTTATCACCTGATTAGTGCGGCTCCAGCTGGATTCCAGACCGGTCAAGAAAGCACAATGGAGGACTGGTTCTCCACTAGAACCCTCCGTGGCCGCATGAGTACTCGGGGCAAAAACATCTCAGAGTCGTACTTGTCTCCTAGGTTCTTTGCTCTTCTGTTTGGGCTCCTATGTACAGCAACCTGAACGATTACGCTAGAGTGTGAATCATTGTCTAGAAAGGCACACCCTCAATGATGCAGGGCGCTGCGCCGATACAGGACCTCGGGCGAGGACGCCAGCAGATTGTCAGCTGGACCATGCGGCCAGAAACGGCATGCATATCTCCGCCAACTCTTGTCAGGGAATCCACTCGTCCATCTGACTCGTCCATCTGACTCGTCCAACTGACTCGTCCATTTCAAACACGGCCACCACACCTTCTCCCGAAAAGTCACTTACAAGCAACTTCCTCTCGAGTTGAAGGGGCCCCCACTTATCCCTCATGCATGGTGCGGGTCAAACCAGGCCCAACCGTTTGACTTCCTCCCAGCTATCCTCAATAGTCTTCTGGAACGGGTTGAATTTCACTTTCAACACCTCCTCGGCGTTACCTCTGTCAAGCCCAAAGTGCTTAGTCCTGTCACAGTGTGCACCTTCCTCTCCCAATCCCTTTTCACCTCTAGCTCTCAGCCCCGCAAGGCCGTCTTCTAGATAATCCACCCCTCCACACAGTAGAAATCTCTCACTGACTCCTTTCTCCAATGCCAGAGCTCTTACATGGGCCTCTGCCACATCCCTGACGTCTACCCAAGCTGGTAAACCTGGCGTCGCAACCTTGGGCTTGAATTCGGGATTCTGACCCTGCAAGCCAATTATCAAGTCCTTCAAACTCGTATTCAACCCTTCCACTCCCTTGTCCTTGTGGACTTCGTGATAGGGTGGGCCGTATATCATAGGTGGACACAACGTGACCAAATCCCAAGTAATCTCGCCCTTGGCTTTGGCTTCTTTCCACATTTCCCAGGCTGCGCGCTCGGCGAACGTCTTACTTGCAAAATACCCATAATATCCATTCTGAGCAGCCTGCTCGGGCGTAACGGGATCCCAGTCATCTGCCGTATATATATATCCAGGTCGCGTGTCTTTTGACAGGTCGACCACAGAGGCAAAGCTGCTCAAAATGGTTATCTTCTTGAGCGTCTTGCTTTTGAGGGCGCTGCGAACGACGTTGCGTGTCCCGTTGACGGCGGGCTCGACGAGGTCCTTGAGCGGGTCACTCGTCGAGGTGAAAAAAGGCGAGGCGACGTGGCAGATGAAGTCAACTCCTTGAGCTGCTTCGTCAAGGGCACCTGGGGCTTGGATGTCGGGGACGGCGACGAAGGTGAGGTCTCCGTTGCAGCAAGCCTGTGAGTATTTGGCCTGGAAAAAGGTGGCTTTCGACAGAGATCGGACGGTCCCACGAACGTGATAGTTGTTCTTCAACAATAGATCAAGGACATGAGCACCGACAAAGCCATTCGGACCCGTCAATAGGACGAGAGCTTTGGGTTCAGACATTACAACAATCAGATCTGGGAATCGGTGAGTTGCAGGATCGGGTAATATCTGCTTAGCTGGCGTCTTGGTGTTTCGCTCTTCTTATATGCCGATTCGGCTGTTTGATTTATTGAGGTGAGGAGACAGATTCAAGTGTAACACGGCGTTATTTAATAGAATCGGGCCTTGCCAACCACTTCGGCATCACAGTACAAGACGCGGACAAGCGGCTGCAGGGAATTGCACACAAGGGAGAGATAACACATTGGGACTTTTCTGACTGTGGAGCACCAGGATACGCTTTCCTGTAGATCGACTAGCTTCTACTACATGGCCACCAATTATTGATTTCCTCGTAATGCCGTGGAGTTTGTACGAGGCGGAGAATAATACCTTAATAGAGGTATGAAGCCTTGAAGAGTCTGTCATGCAAAACGCGCCTTCCTAATCCAAACTTTACCATCTAAGGGCGGCGATGGGTAATTAGCACACTGGATTTCACCACTCTGGCATTGTAGAACACAGCGTACACGTAATAGGTGCCCTGGTCTGTAATATCTTTTCCAAGTCTTGCATCAGAAGTCAGTTGCGAACTAGTAATGAGCATCGAATCGCAGTGTACTTCGATATCTCAATTTGCGTCGTCCGATATTTTTCCCTTGGCATCAATCACATAATGAGGCCGTATTCCGTTGGTCGCATCTCGTCCCCCCTCACTTCTGAGTATGCACGCTCAATAGCACGTCCTTGGTTTAAAGCTTTCCGGGCTGGAGATAACCCTTACAAGAGGCGAAGAAATGCCCCACCCTATCAAAATCGTCGAATGACGTGGCGTAATCTGCCAAGCTCCTATCGCCGACAGATGTAGACGACATAATTCGTGGATCAGATGTGACCGATCTGCGTTGCTGTAGACGGATGTGGTGTAGCCTCCATGTATAGCAACTCGAATTCCGGGGATAGTGGCAAAACCTATAGTGGGTTGGCGATCTTTCGGCGATAAAAGGTCCTGGTGGATCCACTTATGGTTGTATTTTCGGCGATAAAAGGTCCTGGTGGATCCGCTTATTGATGTATTCTCGTCGATGAGGCTCTAATGTTTCTCGTCTGACATCTGGACTCATTCGTATTTCTCGATGATGATATTTTCGGAGTTATGTTTCGGGAGCTTGGTCGATGTGGTCGAGCTCCGGTTTCTCTCGGGTATAAAGTGAACAAAGGTGAATCGCTCTTGAGATGCTTTGTTTGTGTATATCACTGCGTATATAGCGATATAGCAGAACAGGCACTAGTTCAACATCTCGTCAGATCAACTCCATCTCATCTGACCTATTCAATATTGCCGCCCACAAGATGCCGGCTCACGGAAACTACACAACGGAAAAGGTCCGCTATCCGTCCCACGGCGAGACCATCGGTGCAGTTCTCTTCCGACCCATCGGCGTCACCAAGCCTCCTGGCGTCGTCCTCACCGGGCCCTACTCGTTCGTCAAAGAGCAGGCACCGACGCAGTATGGTACGCGTCTGGCCGATGAGGGCTACGCGGCGCTGATCTTTGACCCGCGCACTGTGGGTGAGAGCACGGGAACGCCTCGGCGACTCGAGAACCCAAAAATGAAAAACGAGGATGCCGTCGCGGGGCTCGACTATCTCGTCTCGCGCGGCGACGTCGATGCGTCCAGACTCTTCCTCGTCGGCATCTGTCAAGGTGGACCCGAGAGTCTGGATATTGCCTCCTACGACGACCGAGTCAAGGCCGCGGCGTCCGTCTCGGGCTATTTCCGTGACCACGAGACGGATGTTTACATGATCTGCGCCGGTTGTGTGCCCTGGGAACCGGGCGTCGACATTGGCTCGCTCAAAATGCCCACGCCGGAACAGGGTGAGGCGCTGTTGCAGGCGCGTCTCGAACGAGCGCGTAAAGCTCGCGAGCTGTACGACAAAACCGGCGAAGTCGTGTACCAACCCCTGGTCGACCCAAAGGCCGCCGATCCAGACACAGGGGCCCTAGCAGGTCTCCCAGGCCCCGTGGTATGGGCGTGGTACGGACCCTGGACCTTGAAGGGATTCGAGAACCGTTATGCTGTCATGAGCGACCTGGATCACTTCTCCTATACCACTGTCCCGGGCGTGGCGAAGCTCAATAAGCCGGCCTTGATCATTCACGGAGACAATTGTATGAATGCGGCCGCGGCCAAGAGACATTTCGAATCCATTCCGGCTACAAACAAAAAACTTATCTGGAACAACGATGTCTCCCACTTCCAGCATTACGACCAGCCTGATGCGGTCGACAAAAATGTGGGCGATATTGCGAAGTTTTTTTCTGTTGTTTAAGCGGATGGTATGTTGGAGAGCCTAGGGTCCGTAGACTGCAAATCTGAATCCCATGAAAGTAGGATATATATATATATATATATAGTATCGCACACGCCCCAGGCACTTTCTCACGATTGACTAAAGTTAGTCATGAAGCTCCAGAAGCTGTTGTCTGGGTAATAACCATCGAATTCTGGACTCTCCATGAAAAGCTCGGGCCCCTGGTATCCCTCCTGTATATCCGGTGCGTAAATATCTTGATAGAATAGATCATGAACAGGCTGGGGGGGGAAAAGAGTCTCAAAGTGAAATTCGGCAGGATTGAACGCGCTTAATTCCGTTTGCTGGTAAGTCGGTGATATTAGTTCAGCGTCGACGTTGCCCACGGTGAAAGCTCCGTCCAAACACATCCTGGCCGTATCAAGACCTGCTGTCCCAGTGCCCGAACATTCTATTACGCCCTCGCTCGTGTGACTCGAGTGCTGAATGGCGTGTCCACCAGATTGCTCCAACCGGGAGAATAGCTTCTTCACAATGCCGTATGCCGAGCGTGCCATGGCATTATGTTCGCCTATCTTGCTGAGCATATCAATGCCCCAGCGCATGTTTTGGACCAATTCCGAGAGAAGATCAAGGTTCTCATTTGGAAATAGCACAACAGTGGCCAGTGAAATGACCATTGCGTCAAACAATGGATAGACCATGTTGAATGAGATGTACTGCTGCGGTTGTGACAGATGAAACAATCGTTTCTGGACGGTGAGGATCTTCAGCGCCGCCTTGAGCGCTTCCGTCCGACTTTCAGCCACGCTGAATATGTAAGGCCGATGCAGCGAGAGCAAGACAAAATAAATCCCACTGGTCAATGCCTGGCGCGCCGCTGGTAGCCAGTGGCAACCTGGAAATTCGTCAAAGTGTGTATCAGGGTCTTCATGGCGACACCAAAGCGGTACACGGTCCATATTCTCCACAATCGCGGCTTGCGTCTCTCGAACAATATTGTAGTCTTCTCTCCGTGCTCCACGATTCTCAAGACCATGGACTCGTGGAAAATATCGATACGCAACGTCGTAACCAACTTGGATCACACTAGATGGAGTAGGAGCATCTTGGTCCGTTCTCTTTCTCGGTGGGGTTTCAATCTCTCTTTTTGCATGGTCGTCGGGGGGATAAAGCGCGTTTCCAGCGACCATCATTGTCGTGATAGGTCTCCCTAGCACGACGGCCATGTGAATGTCCCAATTG
This sequence comes from Chaetothyriales sp. CBS 132003, assembly GCA_003709865.1. Taxonomy (NCBI): domain Eukaryota; kingdom Fungi; phylum Ascomycota; class Eurotiomycetes; order Chaetothyriales; species Chaetothyriales sp. CBS 132003. Next base: position 56,212 of record QRBJ01000070.1, on the reverse strand, counting down.
TGTAGCACAAACCAGATCCTGCGCTTCATCTCTTCATCCCATTGAGCGTCAATACTTGCCGACGTGCTTTGTGAAGCCACTTTTGCATGCAGCCCCATTTCCTGCGAGTCTCGAATGGCGGTTCCGAGAACATGCCATGCTTCGAGGACATTTCCGGTATTTTTCAATAAGGATGCACGTAGGATGCCTGACTGTACCGCCACCACTGTCAATTCCCTCTTTCCTATAGCTTCCAGGGTTGAACATCCAGCTTCGGAGAAGTCACATGCCAGATCGACGAATGTCATGTCTGAGGCATATTTCAGGGATTCAAGGCTTGAGCAAGTTCCGTCGCTAACAGGTTGATGTATCAAAGCATGGGCCATAACCTGGGAAAGAAGGCAAGGAAATGCAAGAAGGTCAGTTGGCAGGACACTCATCGCATTGCTATGAGCCGAGTCAGGGATGTGTCTCCAGCTCTCGAGTTGCCGACGGAAGGTGATCTCGTCAATCACATCGTAGTGCCAATTGATATCCGAGAAAAACTGCTGTACGAGGATGTCGACATGCTCCTTTGATGGTAACTGACGGACTAGGGACCGGTATTTGTGGTCTAGAGCTGTTTGCTTGCTATCCAAGGTGGAAAGACGGCTCAAAGTGGATAGAGGGGTAGCCCCGACCTTTTTGACCAAGCTGAAGGTACTGTGCTCATTGTAAGTGGAATAACCCAAGCTACTGACGAGGTTCTTGTGGTCTTGCGAGGACAATAGACTCGTCTCTGGCAGCGATGCAGAATGCTCCGACGTCGTGGAAGTTCTGCTCTCACTAGAGTAGCCTGTACTTGCATTGCTGGCGGCGGATTGGCCGTCTTTGCTGTCATTGCTTTCGAAACGGCATAGCTCCTATGGCCACTACATCAGAGCACGTTGTGGACATTGTAACGGAGCCCTACCGGCTTCGAGCGTTTCATACAATGCTGACAAGGTTGGAGACGGTCACACTAGATTTGAGATCAACGTCCGTCCCGCCAACATCACCGTTGAGTGGCGGTTTAGAAAATGGGTGGCAGAGGAACTATTGATCTGCGGCTTCAGCTGAACACTGACCTTTTGTTTGCGGCGATGGCACTCTATACAGGATCTCAAAATACGGTGTCTCTTTCTGTAAGACTGTCGGTCATTAACGACTGCCCTATTTCCAAGAGATTCCATAAGATGCAACAGGGAAGAACAACTGGTCTGCCGAAATGGGTGACGAAGGTAGTTCGCGAAGCTGGGCTGAGAGGCGGGAATAAAGACGGTGTGAGCGGGGAATCCCAAAGGAGGTGCCTGTAACAGTTTCTCCTGCCTTGGCGTTTACGGGCATTTATGCTCAACAGACTTTTTACGCCGTCCGCCACTTTCCACGAGAAAATTTAGGCAGCATTGCGAGGGCAGGGAATCTGCCAGGTTCTGTAAAGTGGTGACTAAGGCTCCGCTGTAACTGAGGTGCGCTAATAACTTCGCGGGTCGATCGTCGGGCGAATTGTGACGGTGTGCCACGTGACATAGGAATTGGAGGTCTTTTTGGGCGATCCCCAATGGCTTGTGGAACTTGGTCATGACAACAATAGTACCATTATATTGTATATGCTCTTGGACAACGAGAGGCCGTGCTGCGACTGAGATATATATTAACACAATTGCTCTCAGGCAGCGCTTAAAGATTTGTATTCGGGTCAGAATACCTGGCAATTGATGCTGGACTTCTACGTAAGTTATGCTCTCGGCCAAATGCTGGCTCCTTTCACAACCGGTCAGGCAGGACATGGAGGGGAGTGTATCACGGAGGAAGGAGCGATTAGAGCAGCCAGGCTTGGCGGCAGCCTATTTTATCTGCTCATCCGTAGCTCGTAGCTCGTGGCTTCTAGAGAAGAATCAATCACTCCACTCATCAGATCTCGCACATCTGCTCGTCCTTTTGGCCATCCGGCCATCAGAAAAGGGTAGTTAAGGACTGCATCGAGACCCCAATGTCAATCTTGGCATGAATTGGCAGTTGGTCTACCTAACCCTCGGCAGGAGGCAGGTCCAAAACACGTGATATCGCGTGCGTTTCGCGCTGTATGAGCCGACACGGCGCAGAGACTGCATCAGGAAAAGAGCACCTTTGTAGGATACGATTACGCGCGACACGGAAGACGGAGAGATATTGGGCTATTGGCGAGTAAGCCGATGAGACAGCTCTGGCTATGACTCGTTGCCTAGCACAGGTTCTACGACACATCTGCTCCGAGCCATTGCCAAATACAGTGGCGTAGGAAATGGGTGTCCTGTCGGGGCGACAGAGGATGTTCTAATAATGGAGCTAATCCACCCGACGTATGCTTTTCAAAACGTGGTTACATTTGCGACTATTGTATGCATGTTCTGGTGAAAAGGCTTCCATGGCCTGAGAGCAGGCAGATATTAGCCTGGTCATAGGACGACGAAGTTGACAGTTTGTGAAACATGTGTGGTGCCACCATTGAAGCTGTCGACCCAGATGGAATACGGAGGACAATTTTACACATATCCACAGATATATCAGAATGCCGAATCATGCCTAGATTAGGCAAGATTCCCTGTCTTTATATCATACTATTAAGGGCCCCACCTATCTTCCAACCAACACTCAAGATCAATGAACAATATCTTTCCATTAGTCAGACTTTGTATGATGCGCTCATGACGCTGAGCAGACTTGCATGCAGAGAGACGGATCTAGATGTCAGAAGGAGCGCAGATGCCGCGGTTTACTGAGTAAAGGCTCAACCGAGCTGATTGACATTTCGGAGACATTCGTCTTTCTCCTTAGTCTCTCTCCTGTACCGCTAGCATAGAGACATTGGGTATACGAACAGGGCGAATGAATGAGCGATATGATTGGCTGATAATACGGAATGTTCGAGATCGGGATCGGCGATCAACGACCGAAGGGGCAGTTGTCGTCGGCCGCGGTGGACGCCGATTTGGACATCGATTTAGCAGCCGATCAGTGACGGATAATAATTAGAAAAAGGGAAATCGCTGCTAGAGGAAGTCTTGGCGGGATCGGCAGTGGCGGTCACGTGCTGTCACGTGATTGACGCAAAAGATCAGCCTAGATTTAGTGCCCAAGGATATCCTTCTTTCGCAGGAGAGGGAGACATCTTAGGCCGCAATCTCAACATAGACTGGTCTTGTTCTTCCAGTTGCTTTATTTCTTGTTGGTGGTAATATAATTAATATAATGGTGGGCTGAAATGCTAGTCCCCCCGGGGGGGGGGGGGTCCGTACGTCCCAAAAATACGTACGTCCCAAAAAGACGGGGAAACTAATTGAGTTTTCTGCCAGGCAGGAACTCCTGATCGGCTGTGCACAAATGCATGTGGCCAGTTAGTTGTTAGATGCCAGACCTTTGGTTACGCGCGGCAGCTCTTTGATTTGCAGTAGCTGGTATTTATTAGCTGAAACTCCGGAACCCATCTCTGGTGGTGATTGGGAGTTGGAATCTGGGACGCGTGTATGCTAGGTGGAGAGGAGTGGCAGGCCTCCTCCCCTTGCTCGTGCACCGCGCCTTCCGCCTGGACCGCGCCTTCCGTCTACGGCCGGCCCCCTTCCACCTTCCTTCCGCCTTCGCTCCGCCTTCGCTCCGGCTTCCTTCGGCCCTCCGCCTTGGGCTGTCTGACTCCTGTCTACGTGTCGCTCAGAATCCAGCGGCAATGCGTTTCAGCGGCCTGCTCTGGTTCATGGCCGTGGCCGTGACGGTGACGGCTGCCGATGGCTTCTACCTGCCTGGCGTGGCGCCGTCGACATACTCGCAGGGCCAGCGAGTGCCGCTGCACGTCAACGCGCTCCTGCCTGCGGTGGCACGGTACGACGAGCAGATCCACGCCGTGGTCGGCTATCCCTACTACCACCCTGCCTTCCGCTTCTGCCGCCCTGAGGACCCGCCGGGTCCGCAGTGGGTGCGCGAGTCGCTGGGCAGCATCCTGTTCGGCGACCGTATCCAGACGTCGCCCTTTGAGCTGAAGATGAACGTCAACGAGACGTGCAAGGCCATATGCCAGAGCCGGCCGTTTGACGAGCGGGCGGCCAAGTTTGTCAATACCCGCATCGAGCAGGGCTACAACGTCAACCTGCTGATCGATGGACTGCCCGCGGCCGAGGCCCGGCTGGATCCGCTGACCAACAACGTCTTCTACAGCCCCGGCTTCCCGCTGGGCCGCGTCAGCGAGGACGGTGCGAAGGTGCTGAACAACCACTGGGACATCCTGGTTGACATACACAAGGCCGGCCTGTCAAACGGGCAGTACCGCGTGGTGGGCGTGGTGGTGCAGCCGCATTCACAGGCCGAGAACAAGCTGGACAGCAGCAAGGAGGCCACCAAGGACGGCGACAGCGACGGCGACAGCGACAGCGACGGCAGCGGCAGCGGCAGTGGTCACGGGCTCTCCGCCTTCTGTGGGCCAGAAGGAGGCCCGGCCGTGACGCTGAGCGAGAGCGGCCAGACCGCCGTCACGTACACGTACAGCGTCTACTGGCGCGAGTCGACGACGGCCTGGGCCACGCGTTGGGACAAGTACCTGCACGTCACCGACCCCAAGATCCACTGGTTCTCGCTGATCAACTCGACCATCTTCGTCGTCTTCCTCATTGCCATGGTCAGCACGATCCTGTACCGCACGCTCCGGCGCGACATTGCGCGCTACAACAAGCTCGACAACATCAACCTGGATGATCTGACCGGCACTGGCGTTGGCGACGGCGACGACGTGCAGGAAGACTCGGGCTGGAAACTGGTGCACGCCGACGTCTTCCGGCCGCCGCCAAACGCGCTGCTGCTCAGCGTGCTGCTGGGCAACGGCGCCCAGCTGTTCGTCATGGTTGGCACGACGCTGCTGCTGGCGCTGCTGGGCTTCCTGTCGCCGTCGAACCGCGGCTTCCTGACCACGGTTGCGCTGCTGCTGTACACGCTGTTTGGCTTCATCGGCGGCTACGTGTCGGCACGTGCATACAAGACCATGGGCGGCGAGAGGTGGAAGCTCAACGTAGCGGCAACGCCGGTCTTTGTGCCCGGCGTTGTCTTCTCCACCTTCTTCCTGCTCAATCTGTTTGTCTTTGGCAAGGGCGGCAGCGGTGCGGTGCCGCTGACGACGATGCTGGCCATCATTGCGCTCTGGTTCCTCATCAGCGTGCCGCTGAGCGTGGCCGGCAGCTGGCTGGGCTTCAAGCACGCGGCCTTGGAGCCGCCGACGCGCGTGAACCAGATTCCGCGGCAGATCCCGCCCGTCACCCAATCTCTGCGTCTGGTGCCCAGCATTCTGATGACTGGCATCCTTCCTTTCTGCGCCATCTTTGTTGAACTGGTACGTCTCGCGCCCTCAACAGCCCAAGAAAGATCAATATCCCTCTGGCCCTATGCGTGTGTGCTGCACTCGTGATGATGGCAAAGCAAGGCAAACCCACTGACTGACGAGTGCTGCTCAGTACTTCATCCTCAACTCGCTGTGGGCGTCGCGCGTCTACTACATGTTTGGCTTCCTCTTCGTCTGCTTTGGCCTGATGGTGCTGACATCGGCCTGTGTCACCATCCTGCTGGCCTACTTCCTGCTGTGCGCCGAGGACTACCGCTGGCAGTGGCGCGCCTTTATCGGCAGCGGCATGATGGGCGGCTATGTATTCTTAAACGCCCTCTTCTTCTGGGCCACGCGAATCAAGTTTGGCGGCCTGACTGGGGCCGTCTTGTACATTGGCTACTCGGCGCTGATGAGCTTTTTGGTCGCCGTGCTGAGCGGTAAGCATTTCCAATTTGCAAGCGCCACGCCCGGCTAGGCTGCTGCTGACACGCTCGCGCGCACACACACAGGCACGATCGGGTTTCTGGCAGCATATGCCTTTTGCTTCCGCATCTATCGGTCGATAAAGGTGGACTGATTGGCGGTGGCGGGACATGGCAGCGTCCCCGCGCAACTTGCCCACGGTGATAATGCGGCAGCTCCTTTGTCAACCGTGGTAATGCGGCAGCTCTGTCCGGCAGCCCCTTTGTCAACAGGAATGCTGCGGCAGCTCCTTTGTCGACAGGAATGCTGCGGCAGCTCCTTTGTCGACAGGAATGCTGCGGCAGCTCCTTTGTCAACAGGAATACCGCGGCAGCTCCTTTGTCAACAGGAATACCGCGGCAGCTCCTTTGTCAACAGTAATACTGCGGTAGCTCCTTTCTCATCCTTGGCAATATGCACGCTACTGTAGATTAAGTCAAGTTATTTATTATAGTTCAGCATGGCGCACCATCGAGCGCGAGCGAGATGACGGCAATAGTGCGCGTCGATCACTGCTCGCTTCGGGCAACCAACGTGGCGCCAACTGGAGCCTATGGGGACTTGCGCAGGTACAGTAGGGTAGCACTGTGCAACAATGATTTAAGGTTGCAGAATCGCACATCAAGGCTGCAATTCAAAATATTCGTCCAAATGTGCCCCTGCAATGCAAATAAATATTCGTCCTAATCTGCCCCTGACCCGTCAAGTCGGCACACTGTCGCCCCTACTGTCACGCACTTGAAGGGGACATCATCTACATCTGCCTTGCCCTGGCCGCGTGTGTGATGTAATTTGCAGGGGATGAAGTAAGCGCGCGCGCGGCCGTGCCCGGCACTATGCGCATTATGGATGGGCGATGTCACGCCGCTGGTACAATAGCGCCCACGGCTTTTTGGCTTGGTTTGGCTCCTGTTCCGCTACCCTCCGTCAGCAGAGGGGACTGACTGATCGGGCACTGATTAGAGACTGGTCGGAGACTGATCAGAGACTGATCGGCTTGGCCTCCCATGCTCTAGGCAGATAGATTAGAATTAGAATGCAACAAGAATCAAGTGGTGACAACAGACTATAATCAGGTCCAAAGTGTGTGTCTCTTGGCCTGTCCAGCCCTGTGTCTTGTCTTGGCAGGCCACGCCTCCACAAAAGTCAAGCAAGAGCCATGGTCCGCAGATAACGAGACTCCACCGCCGACGTCATCGTGCATTCCTCCCTCACAATCCTTCTGCCCTTGCCCGCTTTGCCTCTGTCCTCCGCCTGCAGCGTCTAGACGGCTAATATTGCGATTGCCTTGACGGTCGCTAAGACTGACCTGCCCGGTGTGGTGCCTGCTGCCAGTGACATTGTGACTGTCCTTGCATTCTTGGGTGTCTCCTGCCTCTGCTTCTGGCTTGAAGTCAGCAGGGCCGACCTGAGACTCAGCCTCATGCTCATGCCCCTGCTCCTGCTCCTGCCCTCTGTCTGGCCTGTTGTTTCAGTCAATTGTGCTTGCCTTGCGCTCAGTTCATAGAAGCAGGCTACTGCTGCTGCTGGCCCCATGCACCTTCCGTCGACGGCGCGAGCAGCGTGCAGACGTCGGCAGCGCATCGCCGGACGCGCTTGCCCGCCGCCATGACCCCGTCGTCCAAGGCGCCTGCCTCGCCTCGCACTGGGCTTCCGCGCCGCGGCCGCTGCAGCAGGAGCAGCCCCACGGTTGCCAGCCATGGCGAAGACGCCTCGCCCTCCGATATTTCAAACGGGCAAGAGCGACGCCGGCGAGACAAAGAGGTCGGCCCAACGACGCCGCGGCAGTCTCGCCCAAACACGCAGTCGCGGCCTCAGCCTGGCACACAGACAACGACGACGACGACGACCACTACTACTACTACTACCACTAGCACCATCACCACTCCACCGGAAACTGCCTTTTCTCACGACCATGCCACCATCGAGGCCATGAGACGCAAGATGAGCGCGGCCATGGCCCAGAAGGCCCAGATGAAGGCCGCCGCTTCCTCGGCCGCCACTGCCGCCACTGCCACCACTGCCACCACTGCCGCCGCTGCCACCACTACCCCCACTGCAGCCACTATCCCCACTGCCACCACCACCTCCTCTTCTGACGCCACCACCACTGCCGCCACCACCTCCTCTGACGCCTCCCCAGAGTCGCCTGCTCCGCTCACCCTTGTCGACTCTACCCATTCAGCCACCTTCTCCATAGACTCGGCCAGGACAGTGCGGCCGCCTGTCGCCGCCAGCACCCCACGCGCCCAGCGTACAACGTCGTACCCCTTCCCCAGCATGTCGGACAGTCCCAGTCCGGCCATTAGTCTCCACTCTAGTCCATACCACAGGCCCTTCACGCTCTTGTCGCCCACCAGCCAGCCCGTCCCCGGCTCCATTCTCCTGGCCTCTGCCACCCATCTCTCCCAATCAGAGACCAGTACTCCCACCGGCCCAGTATCGCTTCGGAGCCCAGACGTCCGCGGCGATGATGCCGAATATCCCACCCCGGATTTGTACGATGTCATCCTTATGCTCAATGCCGAGCCTGGCCTGGATCTGTGGTGGGCCAACGTCACTGAGATTCTGTCAGATGCCTTTGGTGCCCAGCGAGCCTCTCTGGCTCTGCCCGGAGACGTAACTGATATCGAAAAGGTGCCGTGGGGTCAGAAGGCCACCTTCAACATCCTCGGCTGTCATCCTGGCCTTCTGTCTGCCGTCCATTCTGCCACAGCATCCGACGCCGACCCCAAGTCTCTTGCCCTAAGCTCGGACTCTTCACAGCCAGCCCTTGACCGTGCTGCCGCTGTGAAACGGCCCCCTCTCCAGACTCGCCACTCCATCCCCGGGCCTGCCACACAAGCTTTCTCCCTCCTCGCGCATCAAAGACCCCCAGCACCCGTCAGAGCGGTGAGCAGCGTGAACGCCAAGCAAGCAGAGCATCGACAGTCGCCCCCTTTTCCACGCCTGGCCCAGCTTCCGCCCTCTCCACGCTTCCAGTCCCTTGCATCTGAATTGCCATCTTTGTCCAAGCCTGCCGATACAGCTTCTGTCTCATACACGCCCCGATCTCACGTGCACAAAACCCTGCAGCCACTCGAAACCGGGCCTGATCCTCTGTTGGTGAGAACGGGCGTGGCCTCGTTGTTTGGCAAGCGTAAATCCGTCGTCCTCACCAGGACATATTCTCACGTTGCTTCGTCGACTTGGCCTCCAACAGCAACCTCCTTGGACTCTTTTGGCGATCGCCCACCCCCTTCAGACGAGGCCGCTGAGCGGAGCCCCAGCCTCGGCAATGTTGAGAGCAAGGACTTCTCCCAACGAATGCCGCCTTCTTTTGATGAGTCTGAGCAGCCGGAGCCGGAGCCGTGGTCGCAGAGTCCGTTGCCCTCTCCCTCGGCCCGGCCAGACCTGGCCGAGTCTCCTTTCTTTGCCCAGCCCCAGGCCTCGGTCGACGAGACGGCGTTTGAGCAGAACCCTCCGCTCTACGACTATGGCGCCACTGCAAACCGCTCTCTGCATCCCATGGGCCTCGACATGTCCAAGTCCCTGGTCCACATTCCCCTCATTCTGCCAGTCCCCATGAGGGGCGCCCTGGCCTCCACACTTCGCTTCCCTATTGCCATACTCTCCTTCCTATCTCCACTTAATCCCTATCCGCAGAACCTGAGACATTCCCTCACCCGCCTGCTTCCACATCTGGCAAGCTCCTTCTCAATGGCGCAGCAATACACCAACTTGCTGAATCGCGTCACCAAAGATGCCGCCCAGTTGCCCGCCTCAGCCGCCGCTTTGGGCGGCACCTTTTCAGACGAGAGATCCGAGCTTGAGCTGGTCGCAGAACTGAGTGGTGAAATTGCTCACGAAAAACGCTCCAGCCTCTCGTCCAGCGCCAATCTTGGCTCGCCGCCTGAGCTCACCGGTGCTATGCGCCAAACTCCAGACGCGACAATGGCAGCCACCACTATCCACGAGTACGTCGGATTCAGCCCATTTGCACAGACTCCGGCTGGCAAATCTGGCAGCGAGATGGCCGAAGGCTATTTCACCGCAATACGCCACAAAGCATCGCACAAGCCTCTCACGCCCGGTCGCACAACGGCAGACAGCTCAGGGGCCGCGCGGGCCTGGGATTCGCACGAAAAGGCGGCTGCTGTTATGGCTGCTGCTGCCAAGACCGTCTCCCGAAGATGTGGTGGGGCCGCCTCATCTCGGCCTCCCCCCGACGCAATCCTGCCCCATTCGCCCAACCTGGCCAGCCCGGCGTCTGAGAGCGGCCACGGCGAGGCACCGCTCTTGGACCGAGACAACTTTGAAGCTCCTCGACGGACAGGCCCACATCGAGAGTCTCTATCCAGCAGCAGGCCCGATGGCGAAAAGCCACTGCCCGAGTTAATCGCTTCCCTAATGCTCAATGCCGTCCCGCTTCAGCTTTTCCTCGCAAAGCCCACCTCGGGCGACCTGGTTTGGACCAATAGCAAGTTCGACGCTTTCCGCAGTCATGATGAAGGTGTTGTGCGCGACCCGTGGAAGAACGTCCATCCCGAGGATCGCACGGGGGTCGTCAAACTCTGGCAAGACGCCGTCAAGTCCGGCTGCCAGTTCACCCACTACATCCGGGTCAAGCGCTTCAATAGTGACAGCGACAGCGATTTTCGTTGGTTCGTCTTCCGAGCGAGCACCCTGATGTCCAGCCATGGCCGGCTCCTGTACTGGATCGGATCCTTCTTGGACGTTCACGAGCAGTACATCAAGAATGTGGAGGCCAGTGAACGCGAAGCCACCATGGCCCGTGATGCTAAAATCAGAGCATTGGCCGACTCAATCCCCCAGATCATGTTTGAGGCCCTTGAAGGCGACGGCCTTGTTTCCGTCAACCAGCAGTGGCAAGCCTTTTCCGGACAGACAGCCGAAGACTGCCTAGGCCTGGGTTTTGCAACCCATGTCCACCGAGACGATCTTTTCAAGTGCGGCATCCTGCAGCCATCCGACAACAACGGCAGCGCCCCCCTCTTCGACTCGAGCGCACGTTCAAACTCGTCTCGGACGCAGGTGCCCCTGCTCAGCAAGTCCTGGCTTCCCTCGGGTCTGCTTTCCCTCGACAGCATGATTGACGCAGGGTGCGTGACTGTCGAGAAGGATGAGGACGGCCGGCTGTCGTACTTGACCGAAGTCAGACTACGATCGCGCAGGGGTGAGTATCGCTGGTTTCTCGTGCGAATCAGCCGAGTCGAGTCGTCCGCTCTGGGCACTTCTGGCCGCGCGGTCTGGTACGGCACGTGTACGGACATTGAAACTCGCAAGGCCCTGGAGCATCAGCTGAACTTGGCCAACGAGAAGGTGCATTCGGAGATGGAGTCAAAGACCAAATTCTTCGCCAACATGTCGCATGAGATTCGCACGCCTCTCAATGGAATTCTCGGCAGCGTGCCCTGGCTCCTCGACTCCGACCTCGACCATGAGCAGAGACGTACGGTCGACATTATTCAAAATAGTGCCAACAACCTGCGCGAATTGGTCGACAACATCCTCGATGTCACCAAAGTCGAGGCCGGCAAGATGGCCCTCATTGCAAAATGGTTTCACGTGCGCACTCTGTGCGAGGAAGTCATCGATACCGTTTCTTCGCGTGCCATCGAAAGAGGCCTCGAACTCAACTACACCCTCGACGCCACCGTGCCAACCACTGTCAAGGCCGACCCCTTCCGCGTGCGCCAAGTCCTTCTCAACTTGCTTGGCAACGCGGTCAAGTTCACCGAGCAAGGTGAGGTCTACATGAAATGCACCGCACGTAGTATTGCCGACTCTACGGCCGCGAATCCTTCTGCACTGCTCTGCTTCGAAGTCGTCGACACCGGCCGCGGATTCAACGAGTCCGATTTCAATCGGCTGTTCAAGCAATTTGGCCAGCTTGGCCCCGGCACAAACCACGACGCTGGCTCGGGCTTGGGCCTGTTCCTGTCCAAGCAACTCGTCGAGATGCACGGCGGAGAATTGTCCGTCCAGAGCCAGGCCGGAGAGGGCTCAACATTCAGCTTCTTCGTCAGAGTTGGCCTTGCGCCTCCGGGGACCGAGCTTGCCTCACCGCCACCACCTGCTGCCAAGACCGGGGATTCCCTGCTTCGACAGCCCCCCCCCTCCCCCTCGTCGGTCAGCCCAAGCTCCGTGGCCGGGGAGAGCAGGCGGCCAGCCGTACGTCCAACGCAACAGCCCCAGCCCATTCACAAAGCCACTGTCTCCACATCCTGGGGCTCGTCGCCTGATGCTTGGTCGCCGTCAGTAGATGCCTCCTCCAGCATTGGCTCGCCCAGCCTTGTCTCTCCAATCCCTGTTTCATCGTCGTCGGAATCCGTGCCTTCGCGAGGATCTAATTCGTCTAGCAACGTGATGGTGACGGTTGGAGTGACATCGGCACTTGTGCCCACGCCCGAGCTTGTCGCGAGCCGAGATGCCGCGCCGGCTCCGACCGAGCGGCAGGTCCTGCTTGAGAAGGCGGTTGCATCCCACCCTGCATTACCGTGCGGCAATAATGGCGGCGAGCCCGATGAAAGCAGCCCTTTGCCACCAGACATGGCTCATCCTGCGATATACTCGATCGTGGTCATATGCCCCGCCGAACATGCACGCGCGGCCATAAAGCAGCACATCGAACACGTGGTGCCACTCCAGATCCCTGTCAACGTCACCACTCTTCCGACCATCGGCGCTTTCCTCCACTTCATGAATGGGCCAGCCTCACCCGCCTTCACGCATATTGTCTTGGACCTGCCGGCCAGCTCTGATATCATGCTCTTCATGCGCCAGATCGTGCATATCTCCGCCCCAGTGTCGCCGGCGCTGGTCGTCGTCACTGATCATTATCAGAAAAGAGACATCCAAGACGACTTCCGTGCATTAACGGCAACAGGTAAGAAGGCCTTCTTAATCCACAAACCCGTCAAGCCGTCGGTCTTTGCCATGATTTTTGATCCGTCCCAGCTGAGTAATCTCAGCAAGGATCGCGCACGAGAAATCGCTCAGACCAAGACGGACCAATTCCGCCAGGTCACCAAGATGGTCAGAGAGACGATTGGCAACAGACAGTTGCGTGTCTTGCTCGTTGAAGACAGTCCCGTCAACCGCGTCATCATGGTCCGATATCTCAACAAGATTTCCATCGACAATGACACGGCCGAAGACGGACAACAGTGTTGTGACTTGGTCAAGGGCAACCCGCACGGCCACTACTCACTCATCATCTGCGACATTCAGATGCCGAGGAAGAACGGGTATGAGGCATGTAGCGAGATCCGTCAGTGGGAGAGAGACAACCACTACCCGCCCTTGCCTATTATGGCCTTGACGGCCAATGCCATGCCTGAGGAGAGGAATGCGGCTGCTGCCGCCGGCTTCACCCACTATTTAACCAAGCCAGTCGACTTTAACACGCTAGGCCGGATGATGATGACGTTGTTGGACCGGAACGTACCACATCTGTTTCTGAGAGAGCGGCCCGTTGGCTCGTGAGCCTTATCTCACGGCGAAACAGTCCCGGTGGCTTGCCTGTTTGGCTTGTCTTGGGCTGCAAGGCACAACAGGGTTTAGGAGCGAGCGGGTGAAGAATCAGACGGACGACTGACGACTTTGGACAAGAGCGCCGTGCTGTGTGCATGTGCATAATGAGGTTGTTTAACATTAGCACGCCAGTTAGTTTTTCAGCGACGAGTATTGTTTCAGCATCAGCAGGTATGGCGTTGTCTTCAGTCTTGGATGGGCAACCACTCTTGGGAGGTACCATGGCGCACAATGGAAGATACCCCAGATAAAACCAATGGAGAACAAGGGAAGATACCCAGATACGCATGGAAAACAACGAAAGGTACTGGGCGGATACCACCGTCTGGTCTCGGAACTTGTGGGTGGGTTACGTGCTAGGTAAGTTTGACGTAATATTGACAGCGTCAACAACCTTTGCATTTTGCTTCTTGTGTGCCTGTTCTTGAACTTATTTTGCACTTTCCTTCTATCACTTTTGAGCCTTCTTTGCCTTGGCGTGTCTCACGTTAAAACACATCGCGTGTCTCGTGTCTCGTGCGCCTTTATCGCGACTCACTTGCATCGGCATTCAGCCTACCAGAACGTTCTATACACGCCGGTTTCGCATCGTACACTTCTGAACACGCACGCACGTATTCCGGGGCGAGCCTGTACAGCCTGGCCGTACCAAGGAATGCGTCTCTTTGCCGCCCATTTCCGCCGCGTCTGGACCCCATTGCATGTTCCGTACCGCCCGCCCGCCTGCTGGTCGCCCGTCGCCCTCATCGCCCTTTAGCAGGCTGGCGGCCAGGCGCGCCCAACAGCGCACTTCGTACGGTCGGCGGGACGACCCGTCCAACTTAACTCAATCACCGCTCAGCTCGGTCATGGCCTCTAGCTTGCACTGCCGAGGAGCTCATTCGTCACCCGGTCAATCCCCGCAAAATCGCTCACGCGTGCAGCACCACTTTTACCAGTGTGAAAAGGCTGGCTTCTTCTCTCAGCGCCAAAAGTGACTGAGCGAGGCCCGAATATCAAACGGCCTACGTCATTCTCGTCGCCGGTAGGGCTGTCTGTCATTTGAAGTTTAGCGCTTTTTTTCGCCAGCCGATCGTACCAACGTCAAGTGTGTTGTGTCTGCCTTTTCGCTGACCGGAGACATGAGCTGGCCCAGCGCCCAGTCCCCGTCACCGCGCGCTGGGCCTGGCTCTTTGTCTTCCGCGCCCTCCAAGTCCACCAGCGCCTTTCCTCATTGGTCGCTCCTGCTGCTGCTTTTCTGCACCACGCGGCCAGTCCGCACTTGGAAAGCTGGCCCTTAGCACATTTCGATGGCGGCCGAAGTGACTTCGTCGCTAATTTGGCCCAGCGCACCTAATTATTCAACTACTCGATCTACCACCACTCACCACCGTGCGTTTTCGCGCCAGAGCAGCGTCTAACTCCCGGGACTAATGCCTCCTTATCCCGCCGATCCGGCGCTGCATCCAATCCTCCCCCTGTCTGTCTCCGCCCGCTGAAATTTTCGTGATGCATCCTCCCTCTCTTGCCGTGCCGCTCCCTTCCCTCAGGCCCCTCGTCATGGAGGGTCACGCCGACCCACCACTGGCTCGTGCCTCCGCTGACTTGTCCTTGCGGCAGGAGGGGCATCCTCCATCCGGTCTTAGCTTACCCTCCCTGTCTTTGCATTGGCCTCATCCGCCCCCCCTCACCCTCCCCCCTTGTGTCGAGGCGGGGCAGGTGGGTAGCCATGACATGGCCTGGCCACACTACCCACCGTCACATTATCTTCTCCCCCCCCGCCAAGGGGTGTGCGTTGGCAGTCAGCGTGCACCCCAGAGCCTCCCGCTCGTGGCTATAAATTGCCTCGCTCGGTCCAAGGATGGCCTGCCTCCTCCTTCTTCCTTTCTCATCACTCCCAAGGGCCAACACTCCAGAGTCACTTGACCAAGCTATCTCCCTAGTCACCCTCACCCACAGTGACGTGATATATCATCGTCGTTGTCATCAATATCATCAACCTCATCACCATCATCCACCTTGTGCAAACCCTGAGACCCCTCACCATGGCCACGTACTCTCGCCACAGCCCACACTATGCGGTGTCTCCCAAGACATTGCCCATTACCATGCCATCCAAGGCCCCTGCGTATGACTATCCTGTCTCTCGCGTTGCCTTGTCGCCCCCGGACTATTCCGACACCACCAGCTCCTCTGGCCGTCATTCCGGAAGATCATATTCCGCGCACTCTTCCACCTACGCTCCCAGCCATGCTTCCGACGAGTACTACTCGCACAGAGATGCTGGCGTTGATGTGGTCGATATGCTTAGCGAGCGCATGGACCGCGCTTTTGACCCCATCCGCATGGACAAATCGCTGGCGAGACAAGCACAGGAGTGAGTTTGCTTCTTTTCAGTTCCCCTGAAAAGCCACTGATTGGCATTTTCCACAGTTCTGGACGTCTGAATGCCAAGGAGCGTGAATTGGCCGAATTGGAAGCCCTCGCCAAGAGGAGGCTCAAAACGGCCAGAGTTAATTTTGCACAAAGCCAGGAGGACGCACGAGAGATCCGACGAGATCTCGATTACTGCAGGCGCAAGACTGAGTAAGTTCAATTTTGATGAATTTGAGAATCTGCGGCACATCTGACACCGCGGCCAGCAACATGACCGAAAAGGTTGCCCGGCGACATGGAGATGCGCATTCCAAAGCCAAGAGCCGGAGCCGGCACGCCGCTTAGGTGTGCTCTCGTCTTCCACTCACAGATTGCGATAATCACGATTTCAACGACTTTACGAGTTTCTTTTCCGCTTTTGTCCCCTTTTTGAGTTTTGGAATTCACCAGAATTTTTTTAATTCAAAATTTCGACTTTTCAAGATGATTGCCGCCAAACGACGACCGTGCAGAGCGGTATCACCATTTTACGATTCTCTGTGGCAAAACAGGATTCCGAGGGCCTCCGCCTCCGGTGTCGACCCCGTTTCCTCCGGGTATCCGCCGCCGCCCAACCTACACCCCTCATACCGCCCAACATTTCTGAGACTCCATTGAACCAGCGAATCCATCCGTGGTCAGTCATAATTGTTCATCACCGGAGCGGAAAATGGACCAAAGGCAGCAAAGTGGGTGTTTGTTGACATCCAGCTGTCTGGCCTTGGCAACCGAAAACAAAAAAATCCAGATCTCCGCTCCACCCCACGGTTCGGGCGAAGTTAGTCGCCGCTTTTTCCGCAAAATCTTGAACTCCGCCCCCTGCAGATCCACGGACCCGCAAAACTACATAACCACCATGCATGCCGGAACCCCGAGCCCCGAACTCGGCGATCCGAGGCCTGCGTGAGCTTTGCGAGTGGAGGAGTTAGCAGGGATGGGATCGACGGCCGCAGGGAGAGTGTGGCCTGCAGGTTCTTGGGGGTCCGGAGATGCCATCCGTGGGGAGAGACGGGGGGGGTTCTCGAGGCGCGCGGTTAACTGATCAATCGCCAGAGCCCTGGCGGTGGTGATGGTTTGGGGGCCGGTGCTCGTGCGGAGCAGAGATCTGAGCGAGCAGAACTTCTTTTTTTTCGTTTCTGGACGGTGCGGAGCGTGCCGACATCCACACACCCAATTTTTTTCTTCCCCTCCTCCTTCTCTATTTTTGGCTTCTCTATACCTTGTTTGGGTAAGGGTAGGGTACCAAGTTTACCAAAGCGGGTTTGACAGGCTAGGTCGAAATGAATCAGATTGACCCAGCTCTGGCTGGACTAGCCCACCCCCATAGCTTGGCCCGTTAACTTTGTTCTCAGTCCCACTCACCTTCCCAATGTGTTTACTTGCCGAGTACTAGTAGTACTAGTCATGCTAGTAGTAGCAGTAGCAGTAGCATGTAGTGGTGGTGTAGTAGTGGTGTGGTGTGATTGCTTAAAAGTGACAACGACATTTTCTGACTAGGACGAATAGCGTTAAGGGTTGTACCTTTTTCTAATTTCTTGCACGGGACGGACCATGCATTAGTATGTTTATTTACAGCACTAGAAAGAAAGGCAGAGTAGCAAGTAGTAAAGTAGTAATTTTGGTAATGGCTATTGCATACAAGCTTAGTATGTAAGGCTGGTTAGCTTGGCTAACTACCCTTTGGAAACTGAATGTTAGATGTATCAGGTTACGAAAATAAAATATATAATAATTAGTGAGCTCTCTTTTTGAGCTTGAGCGATTGTAGCTTATGGGTAAAAAGATTGCCAAGAAGTCGGAAATCTCTCAGTCCCGGTCTTATCAAGCTTTCCCCTCCAACTGCCACTCCGCGGCGACAATGTCGTGTTCCGATAACACCCAGCCGACGAATGAATGACGCAGCGAACCTGGGCGCTCACGTTTGCCTCTGTACGCCGCATTTTCCGCCCTAAAGATTGCTCTCTCGCTCGCCAACGCTACGAAGCTCTGGCAGCCGTATAATGTCGATCCTGCAACAGCGTTTCCTAAGCCTGCCTCGTCATCGTACCGGCAGGAGCATGGAGATTCTTCCACCTTCTATCATTTAGGCGTTACGAGATAAAACATGCTGTGAATCACAAACTGGTTAGCAGCCCCGCTAGGCTTCACGCGACGTCGTGCGCTGGGAGAATTTGCAACTGAGACCTCCGATGAAGAAGAGCACTTGGATAGGGAGCTTGTTACCTGGTGGCCGTCTTTCATTCCAATAATCGCAGCCCAATCAATACTCGGATCGCTCATATCTCTGACCGTGGCTGGCAATGGCGACTCGCCTGTCATGAATGACATATATATTGGAACGCCTGAATCTTAGCTTGAGAGTGGCAAGATTTGCTACCTTCTTAGAGTTATAGGGCTCTCTGGCATACTGGCGTTCCAGGCATTACACATGGCCACGTTTACTTTAACAAGACGAACGTCCTCGAACGTGCACTCGCGTTCACGACGACTAACATTCCAGGTGAAAACGTTTCCACTACAGCCGAGAAAGACACTGCTTCAGCTACGTCAGAGTTCAAAGTTTCTGGCCACTTCACACTCTCCGACGTTTTCAGCCTGTCGTTGAGATCCCCTGCTCCAGTTTTCACTCTAATCGATTGCGAGCCTGGCCTTCAGGGTATCACGGAAGGTGATGAACTCCTAGGGCTCACTACAGCGTTTACATTTGCAGGCGCAGCTTCCATCTTAAGCTGTCTCTGGCCCATGCCTAGTTCAGTGGGCAGATTATTCATGCAGAAGTTCTACGAGAGCTTGAGCTATCAGGCTTATGGGCGAGCTCGTAGTCACTCTAGCAGTGCTCCACCGAGTGCTACGCTTCTACCTGGAGCCTTGAATTTGCACTTGCCGTCAGAGAGGCTGTCAGAGCGATCAGGCAACGACACGAACGCGACATGAGGGTTGCGTACTATTGAACTGCTTTTGTGTTGCAGGGCTCATGGCTCTGCAAAGACGTTCTCTAACCTCGGCAGGGTGGAGATGCTTCCAGTTTATGATTCTCTAGCACGACAAGGAAGAAGAATGTTTCACGCTTAAAGCTGAAGAGCAAGCAACAGAAGCTTTGTGTGAAAAGGAGATCCCATCAGAGTGAGTTGATGGTTCAATAATATCTGTCCGTGTATCCCTGTCACGGTTATGACTTTTCAAATATTAGCTGGTCAGCGGAGCTTAACAGCTTAAGCAAACAAGTTGCTATGGGAGTCGCAGTAGCAGTAGTAGCAGTCTTGTCAAATAGACCTTCTGCGCAATATGTCTGGCTCTCTCTGATTTGGTTTTTGTTTTCTATCTTTTATCTGCTTCATTGACACAGCTCACTAGTACTTATTATCATTTGTCATCTCCTCCGTCTACACCTCTTTCTCGGTAAGTTAGTAAGCTAGCCCTCAAAACGTCTCCTTTTACACCCCCATCTTCTTACTCTTCTTCTTTTCCCCTGTTACTTCTCTTTCGCTTCGATTATTCCTCGTCTATCGTATCTCACCTATCTTGGCATCACCTCCTCCCCAACCGCTCGCGAAGTTCTTTCCACGGATCGTCGATGATGAAATTAGGACTGAAGTAGCCTATGTCTCCTGATGCAGTTACAAATGAGTAACCGCCTCCTGGGAAACGACGAGTAATTGTTATGCCGTCGTGGTTGAGAGAGGGATTGGCGGTGGTGGTGGTAGCTGCTTCTACCTGTTGCTGTTGTTGCTGTTGAGGTGTGCCTTGACCAACAGCCACCTTGGTAGAAGAAGGGCTTGTGGTGGAATAGTTCGGCCGAGTCACAGTGATGGTACTACTGCTGGTGGAATCTGTCTGCCCTGCGGCGGTCGAGAAAGCCTGGTGGCGGGATGCTGGATCACTGGCGATGCTGGTGGTGGCCAAGTCGATTCCCGGTGGCACTAAGGCAGTTGCTGTCGCAGTCGGCTTCGGCGGGAGGATCAAAGCTGGGTTTACAGATGAGCTGGCAAACACGGTTGTGGTGTCGTCACGTTTGAGATACTTGCTCGGCGGTTGGGCCAGCGGTTCGGTGTTGGAGCCTGAGAGATGTGGTTGTAGTAGTTGTGATGATGCGGCACGATCTGAGAGACTGCTTCAGTATGTATTCAATTACTTCAGGATCAGAAGACTTGGTCAAGAAGGAGCACAGGTAAATGGTAGTTCATACCACTTTTAGTCTTCTTATCCTTACTGCGTCCTTTGCTCCCCGATGTGCCGAAACTACTGAACCCCATCATTGCGCTCATCATAGCCTCGCTATTCGCATTTTGTGAAGTTAGATCTGCCATGATTTCGGTGGCCAACCAATAGTTGGATGATGGCAGTCCGTTGCCGTGATTGCGAAACAAAACGAATCTACAAATCGACGAGAAAGAAAGGTCGATGGCGCAGGTGGTGATTGATTGTATGTCAATCAATGATGAATATTGATGTGGGGATTACAGTTTGTGGAATCCCTGAATCGGGCAAATGATTTGGACTCGCCGGTTTTTACATCGGTTACATTACACGTCTCTGCCGGGCTGACACTAATAATTTTACACTGCTAATGTTAAAATGCTTTTGTTAAATATCCGTGGGTATCGTCAATATGGCTGCTTTACTTGCCACTATTAGTCGTCGTCCATTTGTCCCAATTCGTACCAATTCGTATCATCCCTAGTGGTTTCAAGGTGGAGCTCTCTCAAGCTTGGAACCTGTTGAGGCGCCCAGGCTTTACTATTCCGGGCTCATTCAATGGCGCATGCCCCCATACAGCGTAATGCCCGCACCGCCGGGGGCGGCTGCGCCGCGAGAGATGTGGATTTGGGGCGCATCGGCAGTTGCGGACTGGGAAGATATGGAGTGGCTTGTCGATGGACGGGGCTGCGAGAAGCTTGTTGCGGGTGGATTGAAGATATGCTGTGAATCAACGACCAGAGAGCGCTGATGGGAGCGTTGTGGTCGCGAAGGGGGGGCGAGGCTGGATGCAATGGTGGGAATATGGGAAGGACGCGGTGGGTGTTCCTCGTCGCAGGACGCGTCTGAGGCGGTGATGCTGCAGATTGATGCAGCGTCAGAGAATTCTGTGATCGAGGGGGATTTTGGAATTGGGGTGTGGGCGTTGTGAGCCTGGGACGTTAAAGACGTGGTGGAGAGCTCGGCTTGCCTCTTGTTGTACCATGTATTAGTGGAATTCATAAGTGCCATTGGTGGTGTGCTGGGGGTCGGCTTCCAGGCGAGTTCTTTCTGCACGACGAAGGGTTGTTTGCTCGGAGTCTTTGGTAGTGGTATAGGCTTCTCGAGAGCGAAAACGGAAGATTGTCTTTTCAATGCATTGTTGTCCTGGGTTCCATTCGCGCCGCCTGGACTGTCGTCTTCACGGTGCCTGTTTCTCTGTTCGGAATCGACCATAACAAATTGATCATCGTCTCGAGAACGGCGGCGGACGTACAAGAAAACAGCAATCGTAATTGCGACCGCAACAACAAAGGCACAGCCTGCAGCTATACCGGCAACAGCTGGAAGTGTTAGGTGACTTGAATGTGCGACTGCTGCTGACGAACTGGAAGCTGGGACAGTAGCCTGCGTTGGTGTTTTGGATGTTGTCGTGGAAGCCGACGGAGAGCCGGTGGCAGTAACCACAGAGGCTGTCAACAGCTGTGAGGAATCTGAATCAGTCGCATAGCCGAGTGCCTGGCAGATGCTGTTGTAATACAAAGCCGCGCTGATCTGATCAGTTGCGGAGCATGCCCCCGAAGCTGATAGGCAGGTAGTGACTGACGACTGGACGCTCGACGCATGAAGGCATAAGCATTGAGAATCAGAGTGGTCGCAGGGAAGAGCAGATGTGGCTTCGGCCAGACACGACTTGGCACAGGACGGATATGAGATTGAGGCTGTTGAAGAAGTGAGTTCTGCTGATTGTACCGAGGTTGCCACCGAAGAAGAGTCAGTCATGCTGAAGTTAGGGGGTTATTGGAATATCAAATGTATTCGCGGCCGTTCTCAAGTCGAGTATGAGTCCGCCTACGAAGCTGATAGTGCAGGAGGTCGAGATGAAAAACGATGTCGGCGTAGTTGCGAACTGGGGGTATTTTGATATCAGACGGCGGTCTCCTTACAACAATACCCTGAGTACCGTTCGTTCGTGCACGGAGCCCTGATCGCCGTGTTTCCCAAACTAGATGCGGCCTAGTATGAGAGCGGCAAGATTGCGTTTCATCGGTGTTCTAACACACTGATGTCAGAATGGGCGCTCGTAGGCGCAAAAGCACCGCTATTTGTGGGGCAAAGCGCACTGAACATTTCCACAATGGCTGAGTTAAGCAGCGATTCCCCTGCTGTTTCGTTCTCCTGACGCGCTTGGCACACTTCGAGAACGTAGACATGCAGTTCGTATGCAGTTCGTCTGCGGCTGGCTGCAGCAGCCATCGACAGCCATCTGTGATGTGTCTATGGTCTATAGTCCGGGGAGGAATCAGAGATACAATGATCGCAGTCTCTGCCTCAACACACATCATCTTCGATGGGGAGAAGCAGCGCTTGGCTGCCGTAGAACTAACTCCCTGTCACAGGGTTTGGCCCCCCCCCCCGGATCGTTTCAGGTCGGCAGGCAATTTCCGGGTTGTAGATCATGCTATGAGATGAACTGGCATAAGAATGTGACTGATCTCCATAATGCCACAACAAAGCGGTCATTTGCCCGGGGCTAGACGAATCAAGCACCCAGCGATGCGGGGTGCTAGGCTGGTAGCGGCCTGCTCTTCACCCCAGTGCTCACCGAACCATCATCGCGGCCGGTGCCAAGGTCAACTTGCTCGAGTAGACAACTCCTGGTCATGGCCCATGGCTCAAGGCCAATTCCCCGTTGGTGCTCAACTCGAGATGGAATCATGTTGCCGACGGCCGCGATTATTGGAACTGTGTTGCTGATGGCTGCGATTATTGACCTAGTTAGTGTGTTGACATGCACTTGTCAATCTCACTGAGAGCGATCTGCCAGATATTCGTTACCCAGCCGTGATGCTACCTACCGACCTGGATGGTCTCGTGTTGTTGTGCTCTGTCGATAGACTGCCAAAAGCAAGCAATTCACCCTCCATCTCAGATGCCTTACTCGTGTCAGGAACAACAAGGTTGCCAAATGAGCATACACGAAGGATAAAATGAATGGTTGGCATCTATGAGAGTGTGCACGGCGGTGTGCATGTGTCAGTAATAGTTAGTAATCACGGCGGTGTGGCAGAGAAGGGCAAAAGTGCGAATTGAGTTAATAGTTAATAGCATTGCACGTGCTTGGCCCAGCTGCTATTCTGCATAATTATAGTTGTTGTGTTCAGGGTTGTCAGGAATCTTGATCGCCAATAAGGTAAGAATTAAGTTGGCCGTGGTGAGAAGAAAAGTGGGCGAGTCAGCAGAGACACTGCACGGTTGGTTGTGTAACACTGGTGGCATCATTGAAGAACTGCATCACCTCCCTCTCCTGATAGCAAGCCCTTTGAGCTCTTTCTAGTTGACTCCCTCTTGCACCTTATGTTTCGTTTATAAGCAACTAATGATTCAGGGGGGGATGTTGGTGCGTCAGCTTGCGCCGCCAGATCTCCCCCTCTTCAAAGTCCTCTTGCTCTGTATGGTCTGTGCAGCGACTGCGAGAACACTGGCCGAATAGCGAAGATTAAACTTTTCGCCTTGCCGTGCCTGCTCTTGATTCCCGTGTCCAGATGCAAGAAGCTCGGAAATGACGATGGAGCCGCCGCCCTTGGAGGATCTCGGACTTCTCGAGAGGCTATTGTAACTACAGTACAAATACTGCACAGGAAATTTGCATGCGAGCGGAATTAAGCCAAAGCCAAGTCCTGGTCCTGGTGCAGACTGATGAAGAAAGCGGAGCTGGCGACACGTGCGCGCAACCAGGGTCTGCGATAAGCAGACCCCGAAGTCAAGGCACAGCGCGGCCGGCGAACAGGGCGTTTCAGGCCGACATCTCAGAGTGCAAAGGCTTATCTCTCAGGGTAATGAAGGCACCGAATAATTGGACTGCACAAAGGCCGAATCACCCCACTCGGCGCCCATGGCAGACTTTCTAACCGTCTGGTGAGGTACTATGGTGACTTAACTTTAACTTAGCCTCGGCACCCCAAGCCCAATGGTTGGACTCGTGGCCTAGATCGCCCTCTCCCAGCCCCAGTTGCGTATCACCACCACTATGGGAAGTGGGAACCGACCTTGGCGGCTGGCTCCCACGCAGTCAATTGCGTCTCTTATCTCTTCCAACGCATATACACCCTACACCATTTATTCCGCCCGGCTGCCTTGCGCCTCCATGCTCTTTGTAAGTCACTCACAGACAACGGCGCTCCATGCTGGCTCTGGTCACACGACTCTGGTGAACGAGTGTCTTAACTTTGGCCCGCGAGCATCGGTGACGGTACCTCCATGGACCAGTCACCCTCGCGCTCCTACCGGCCCTAGCACGCACCAGATCATCCGAGATATCCGAAATATGGTTGCGATATCATTGAAGCTCTTTGCTATCCAAATCTGACCGACAAGTAGCGAGAATGGACTTGCTAACGGCACGCTCCATCTACTCAAGCGAGCCTCCGGATTTCCAGTCTCGCGATGACATCAATCCAACCTTCCTTGTGTCGTGGTGGTGCACCATTTTCTCCGTCACCATTATCCTCATCCGCTTATTTGGTAGATGGATCCGCACGGAGAAGCTCTTCTTAGAGGACAAGATCATGTTCTGGAGCATGGTACCTCTCCTGATTCGGATGGGGTTCGTCCATGTCGTTCTGATCTTCGGCACCAACAACACCGTCACCAGCGATCTCACTCACGAGGAGATTCTGCGTCGTGAGATCGGCAGCAGACTTGTCCTGGCTGCCCGAATCTTCTACGCCGCCTTCATCTGGATTGCCAAGCTGACCGTTCTCGAGTTTCTGAAGAGAACGATTGGAGCATCATGGGCCAGGTCGTACGAGATTGGATTGAGGATGATCTACGCCTTCCTCGCCCTCACCTTCGTCGCCGTGATCATTAGCACTCTATCAGAATGTCAGCCTTTCAGCCACTACTGGCTGGTGGTTCCTGATCCGGGGGCGCACTGCCGACAAGGCCTTGTCCAGCTCATCACGATGGGAGCGTGCGACATCGTCACAGATATCGTCCTCATTGCCTTCCCCATTCCCGTGGTCATAGCGTCGAGGTCTATGACCGCGCTCAAGAAATTATCCTTGGTCTCCCTGTTCCTCCTCTCGCTTATCCTTATCGCCATCACCTCATACCGAGTACCGTCCACCATCCACAGACGATCCTCTCAACCCTATCGCTCACTCATCGCATCGCTGGAAATTCTGGCTGCCACCTGCGTCGCCAACGTTGTCATCATCGGCTCCTTCATCCGCGACAAAGGCATCAAGAAGGCCAAATTCAGAGCAAATTCAATCGCCGATGATGACGCGCTGTCGAGAGCTCCCACTCGTTCCAAGTCAATAGCCCTCCACCATTGGGGTTCGGATGAAGACCTGTTCCGCGACGTGGGCGTCACTGTGCCAGCCAAGCTGCGTCGCGGCGCGCACGAGAATGCCAAGCCCCGGCCGGCCCCAATGGCGCCACCTGGTCGGCAAGACGCAGCCAACGCAGGATGGACCGACTCCGAAGGGGGCCCGACTTGGAACTTGCAGCGCGGCTCTAGCACGCGCGCCCGGCACCGGCGGAGGAATTCCGATAGCTCACTCTCGAGCTCGTCAACGGACATCAAATTGCGCGACTTGAAAGAACAACTGGATGATCCGGTCGCGCCTGAGGGGCCACTTGACCTGAAAGACCGGCAGATGTCCTTCTTCGATGTCGGAGGACTTGTCGACAAGCCCTCGACCTCACCGACGACTAATTCTCGTGAATCCTCAATTCGCGAGGCACCTGCCTCGAACGACCGTGCCGGGGTTGGCTCGAAGGCGTTCTTGGCAGACATGGGAGGATCGCCTTCGGGGCCTCGAGAGGAAGACGAGGCAGATGAGGGCAATAGTCAGAGCCGGTCCGCTTCTACGGGGAGAACTGCACAGAGGACAAGGTTCGGTTCCAGCCCTCGTCTAAGCAAGATAACCGAAACACCACCCTTGCCCAAGTTAATGGCCACATCGACGAACGAAGCAAACAAGGCCGCACCGCCCGACGCACTGAGCTTCTCCGATGCGGGCGGCCTGCTAAAGCCTTGAACGATTGCGACCATTGATGACGGTGATTGATAAATCATCACACTCTTGTGCCTAGTGGATGGATTCGCGGCCGGCACACTACAGTGGTTGAATTAAATTTTTGTTTTTGTTTTTGCTTTTTTAACTTTTAGCGACGGCGCTGGAATTGTGGTTTGATGGACTGCTCTGTTTTTGCTAGTTACAAGTAATTTACCGTCTGAGATATCCCGGTCAGGAGACAACGCTGATCGTTGGCGATATGTTCCCAGGTAGACGGACGAAGCCTCGGTGGAAGGTTATCTTCAGTACATGTTGTGAGCATCGCCCTACTGCTTGGCCTTGCCTGGGGAGCACAGATACCCAATGTACGAATATTGACATGTTCATTGTTTTCCCAATCCCCCAATACAGCGTGCTGATGGACAAAAGCCAAAAAAAATTTAAGTGAGCTCTGTCTCTCGAAACCATGGATGTGGAATTTAAATCTGTTATCGTCGCGTGGAACGTAATATTCCGCATAGCATAACATGGATATGAGCAACTTAAACGCTAATCCTGGACACGCCATCTGCATCTTGTCGACATGGCACCCTTCCCTTGTGAATATCGCTTACTCACCCGAAGTAACGTTACTAGCTCTGCGGCCCAATACACCAAGGCTTGGCGCGCGTTGGCGCCAAGATGACACGTCTTGTGTTGCAGTGCACGTATGACGCCGATACAGCCTCGCTGCCGAATCGCTAATGAGGACAGACGATAATTAGTGGACTTTCAGCAATGACTCAAGAGCATTCAAGCCTCTAGGATCTGCTGTATTGCTCTTCCCTCAGCACCTTGCCCAAACAGCACCTTTCCCAAGCAGCACCTTTCCCAAACAGCACCTTCCCAAGCAGCACCTTTCCCAAACAGCACCCCCCCTTCCCTTCTCCACCCCTTTACCCACCCACCACGATGCTCCCTTTTCTTGGCCCCACGCTGGCCAACCCAAGGCAATCTCTCCAGCAAATCCTCAACTTTGGCCTCGTTCTGTCCTCCGCATTCATGATGTGGAAGACTCTGTCAGTCATCGCCGACTCGCCGTCGCCCATCGTGGTGGTGTTGTCTGGGTCGATGGAGCCGGCTTTCCAGCGAGGTGACCTTCTCTTTCTCTGGAACCGCGACCGGGAGGCCCAGGTGGGCGAGATTGTGGTGTATAACATCAAGGGCAAGGACATCCCCATCGTGCATCGGGTGGTACGCAGCTACGGCAATGGGCACGTGGACACGGTCCAGGTGGATGCGACGGGCAAGACACACCATCGCAGCGCAAGTGCAAGTGCGAGTGCGAGAGGCAGTGGGAAGAAGCTGCTAACCAAGGGCGACAATAATGTGGCCGACGATACAGCGCTGTATGCTGGAGGCCAGAGCTATCTAGATCGAAACGAGGACATCATCGGCAGCGTTAGAGGATATGTGCCCACCGTGGGCTACGTGACGATTATGCTAAGCGAGCACCCCTGGATGAAGCAGGCCATGCTGGCTTTAATGGGGCTGACGGTCATTCTACAGAGGGAGTGATCCCACAGCTGATCCCACAGTTCTGATAGACAGTTCTGATAGAGAAAAAGAAAGTCAGAAACGCGTCTACAGCAGAAGCCGCACGGCCTATGCCCCTATCTGCTCTGGGCTAATTATGAGAGCCTGCTACGGAGGTCCATCCCCGGAAAATGCAATGTTCTTGGCGTCGCGCGCGATGCTACTGTGCCACAGTAACTAGTTCCGCACAGTAGGGCGACATTTGGGGCTCTCCAGCCGTTAGGGCCCGGAGCGGGCGTAGATAATGTCAAGTTAGAAGCCCGTCATGGCGTAATGGGCCCCCCAATTCATGAGCAAAGTTAACGGTGCGTGTTAGGCATAATAGGGAAAGGCTCCAGGGCCGTGGACCCCAGTTGGCCAGGGCCGTAAACGAGCCGCCGAATCAGCTCGGTCCAGCGGCGATCTTGGCTAGAGACCCGTCTAAGCGAATGCTGCCTTGTGCTTCCATAATTATCCATACAAGCCCCATCAGGCTAGGCCAGTCCCAAGGCCAAGTTAGGCCAGCCCAAGGCCAGGCCTGTCCCAAGGCGAGGGCGCCATGCCCGTGGGGGTCCTCTCAGCTTTCGCTATCGCGTTCTCTTACAACTGTGTCAAAACATCCTGTGTTGCAGAACTCAAGACCAAGTTCGGATTCTCAAGGGGCACAGGAAGCGTGGAGCTTGGTCCTGGCCTTGATCTTGTCCCCCGCCAACACGGCGTCGACCTCGGTGTCTCTTGGTTTCAGCGACTTTCACTATCAATACATTCCGCCCGGAGACGAGCTAGCTTCTGCCGTTTCACAGCTTCTCAACCTGGGGTGTGAGAGAGGATACTACAGCTAACGACTGTGTGACTAATCCTTCCGAGTCAACCATATCAGCCGCGCTGTGAGCGATTCTATGTCAAGGTGACCAAGTGGATTTGGGAAATTCAGTCGCACGTCATGCACTCGTTGAACTGTTCAACGTGGTCTGCCTGGACCTTGATGGCGTAACATCGTCATCATCAAATATCAACCAGGCTTATAACTGCCCATGATGGAGGAGGAGTACCTACCCTTTGCGCATCAAGATAGCCCGTCTGGCGCGAACGGTAAGGCAGCTCTGTCGGCGGGCAAACGCGGACAAGGATTGGCGATCAGCCTGCCAGACGAATCGCTGATTCGACCGCAAGGCCATTGGCAGCGAAACAATTCGATTGCAGAGGGTGAGACTCTTTCTTTAGAGCCTCGACGCTATGCCGGTGCCAATCACACGCACCCTTCCGGCGAGACACCACGCTCGGCAGCACCGGCACCTTCTCCCGGCTCGGCTGTTACTTCGCTCATGCACCGGATGATGACGCTGCGGTCGCCCATCACCAAGACCAAGTTCAGAACTGTGCGGCGGCAGCATGGTGGGCATTATGCAACGCTAGGCGATGGCGCTGACGGCGAACAATATCCTGTCGACCTTTCCTCCCTGGCCGGTCTGGGCTACGAGCTTCATGATATGACGGCTCCTTCGTACGCATCGAGCAGCAGCCGTCCCCTGGACAACGAGCGCACGGAGTATGTCGGATCTCAGCCTGAACCGAACAAGCCCAGCTTTCAGTCCTTTGTCAACAATCAAAAAGCCGTGGGATCTGGCTTGTTGAATTCCATCGGCGCCAAAATCATACCGGCTGTGGGGGAAATACCATCTCAACGACGCTCCTTCCGCAGTGCGTCCGAAGACGAGTTCAAGAGAAGCAAGACAGTGCGCGACATCGGCCAGAACCAGGCTCGCGAAACGAATCAAATTGTCGTGGTGGACAATGCCGTCGACCTAAGCTCACTAGAGGGTGCATTTCCTGTCAGTGACCGAGCGAGTCGAACGTTCTCCGGCATGAGCCTAGGGGAGGGCGGGCAGCAAGGGACACTGAGCTACTTCTTCCCCGATGACCCGGATGTGCCGAATTGGAAGCCGTTTTCCTTGAAGTCGTGGTATATATTAATCTTGATGATCCTGGCATTTGCCTTGGCAGCGCTCCAAGAAGCCCTCTTTCAGGTATCAGCCAAGAAGCACCATGTCGGTGGTGGAGGCGGCCTGCTGTCGTTCAACAGTGTGTCGGATGTTGCAATTGGTCCATTCTTTGCATGGAAATGTAAGTTTTGTCTTTGGCGGTCTTTTTCTGTCTTACTTTTCCTGTGGTTTTTTTTTGGGTTTTGGTTTTGCTGACACGCGCAGACCTGCCGACGATGATCACGATTGTGTACGCGGTGCTGTTCTCCATCATGGACTTTGACATCCGCCGACTGGAGCCGTTCTACCAGCTCTCGCAGCCTTCGGGAGCCAGAGCGTCGGCGAGTTTGAACCTAGATCACCTGACCATGTTCCAGTACTTCATCCCGTTCAAAGCTCTGCAGCTGAGGCAATGGGCCGTCTTCTTGTCGTCCATCGGCAACATTGTTTCGTCCATGGCTGCTCCCGCCCTGCAGAACCCGGCCCTGCAGTTCGGCACCAACGCTCACTGCGAGAACCACAACCCGGACAAGCAGGCGCTCAAGTGCGACCATCTGCACGAAGAGCAATTCTTCGTGTACGTGCCGTCGGTGTGGTCGCGGGGCGTGACGGCCGCCTACATCGTGGTCGGGCTGATCCTCGTCGTGCTGCTGCTGATCCAACTCCGGCGCAAGTCCGGCCTGCTCAGCGACCCCAAGGGCATCGCGGGCCTCGCGTCCATGGCGACCAAGTCACACATCCTGCGCGACTTCAAGGGCCTCGACCAAGCCGACCACGTGACGATCCACAAGCGGCTCGCGCACCGGCGCTTCGTGCTCTACAAATCGTCGCTCTGGCAGGGTGAACTGCAGGTCGAAAGCGACGACCTCCAGGGAAGCGAAGACAAGCTCAAAAGCCCCCACCCGATGATGCTGCGCAAACGGTACGGCGCGCCTTTTATCGGCTTCATGATCTTCGGCCTATTCACCATCCCACTCATCAGCCTGAGCCCTGCACGCGTCGTGCCCAACACCGTGCCCTGGCTGCCCGTGCTCCTGGCCACGCTGCTCAAGCTCCTCTTCGCCACATTCGAATCGGACGTGCGCCTGATGGAGCCCTTCTACATCCTGTCCAAGGGCAACGCGCCGCCGCACCGCTGCCTCACGCTCGACTACCAAGCCACCGTGTACGGCTGGATGCCGATCAAGGCGCTCATGAACGGGCACCTGCTGGTCGCACTGGTCGGCCTGGCATCTGTCATGCTCGACATCCTCACCGTCACGGTGGGGTCCTTCTCAGTCGACAGCGTCAACTTCCTGCACCACACAGCGCGCCAGCCATCGGGCGAAGAACGGTCCAGCCAAGACGAGACCTTTGTCTCCTTCTGGGTCTCACTCGTGTTGTCCGTCAGCATCCTGGCCTTCGTCATCGCCGTCACCGTGCTCGTGTACGTGCGCCGCAGCCACCCGTTCCTGCCGCGCGAGCCCTCGACCATTGCCAGCGTGCTCGCCTTCATCTACGCCTCCAACATGCTGACCGACTTCATCGACACCGAGCGTCTGAACAGTCGGCAGATGGAAAAGCGGCTCAGGGACCTGGGCAAGCGATACGGCCTCGGCTGGTTCAGGGGCCGCGACGGCGAGATCCACTGCGCCATCGACGAGGAGCCGATGAAGAGTCGCTATGTCCACGGCAAGCCGTATACCAAGGCCCAGGCCGGGCCTGCCTGGGCCGATGAGCCGTCTTATTATGTTGCTGGCTACTCTTCTTCTTCGGCGGCGGCAGCGGCGGTATAATATAAACTTTTCTTATGGTGAAACTGGACACTTTTCTTACCCATATAGTTTTGGGTTGGATAAGTGGTAGCAGTTGGTCCTGGTGGCATAGGGACGCGTGGGCAAATGGAGATATACATGTGTATGGAGATTGCATGTGTATGGAGATTACATGTGTATGGAGATTACATATGTATGGAGATTACATATGTATGGATATATGCATATGTATGGAGATTACTGTATGGGGATTACATGTGTATGGATATATGTGTATGGATATATGAATATGAATGGATATGGATGGATGGATGAACGAATGAAAATAAATAGAGGTGGATGACTATATTCTTTTGGTATCAGTCTATGACGTGGCCCATCTCTACACGGGCCTTGCTCTCTAGTATGTGGTACCAATGACGCCTCTATTGTCTTCCGCCACGGCGCGCGCCATGACGCCTGCAAATCGGCCAACCATGTCGGCGTCCTGTTTGGCCGTCTCCACAGCGAGAAGAACCTTTTTAATACCGACGCCGACCGTGTCGGAGCCGGTGATTTGTTTGATTTCGGCAATGGCGCGCTGGGTGTCAGAGGCCCCCCCCTTGAAGGCAGCCGTGTCGGTGATGACGTGTGCCAGCTCGTCGTAGGTGCGCACGTTGGCGACGGGGATGTCGGCGTTGAAGTCGTTCCAGATGTCGAGCTGTTGCAGCACGGTGCGCTGGGTGGTGGTGGCGAGGATCAGGAGCCGGCGGTCCTTTTGCGGCTGCTTGCGCAGCAGCGTCACCAGCGTCTGCAGGATGGGGTTGGAGAAGCGCGGGCCAATGGGCACCCACTCGACGATGCGCTCGATCGAGTCCATCACAACAACCGACAGCGGCGACTTGTACGCGTCCATGAAGATTTTGGTCAGGTGGTTGATCTTGAGGGCCTCGGAGAAGCCGACCATGTCTTCGGGCGAGACGAGTTTGATAAAAGGGTAGCCGCTGTCGATGGCGATCTTGGCAGCCAGAGCCGTCTTGCCGCTGCCGGCGGGCCCATGCAGGCAGACGCTGAAGAGCGGCGTCGAGTTGAGCTTGCGGACCTGCTCGACAAAGAGCCTGGCCTCGGCCAGGATGTCGTTGATGTGGCTGGAGAAATGGATGATGCCGCCGTGCAGGCAGTTGGCCAGCTCCTCCTCCGACACACCAAAGGCCGGCTTGACCTCTTCCAGAGCGCGCTGGAAATCAGAGCGGTTGACCTTCATGCTGGCCACGTCGTCCGACACGCCAGCCATGGTGCCGACCTTGACATGCCGGTTGAAGGCGAACGAGGTGGCAGATTTGACCAGGCCGCCGATCTCGGCGCCCGAGAAGTTCTTGGTGGCGCGGGCCAGCTCGACCAGGTCAACGTCGCGGTCCATGACGTTGTTGGCGCGCATTTTGGCCGTGTGGATTTTGAGGATCTGCTGGCGGCCGTGCTCGTCCGGCAGCGAGATTTCCATGTGGACCTCCAGACGGCCCGGACGCAGCAGCGCGTCATCGATCATGTCCATGCGGTTAGTCATGCCGATGAGAAGGATGTTGTTGAGCTGGTCGACGCCGTCGAGTTTGCTGAGCAGTTGGTTGACGACAGAGTCGCCGACGCCCGTGCCGCCGGCAGAGCCGCTGCCACGCTGCTTGCACACGGCATCGAGTTCGTCGAAGATGATGATGTGCAGGCCGGACTCGTCGCCCTTCTGCTTGTACTCCTTCTCGGCATCGGCAAAGAGTTTACGGATGTTCTCCTCACTCTGGCCGACGTACTTGTTGAGCACCTCGGGCCCGTTGATTACCTTGGGCTCGCGAGCATTGAGCATCTTGCCGATTTGCCGGGCAATCAGCGTCTTACCAGTCCCGGGCGGGCCGTACAGCAGAATGCCCTTGACGTGCTGGATGCCCAGCTTCTCAACCAGACCTGGCGGGACTACAGCAATCTTGTTAGCGGCCCACGTCGGCACTCGTTGCCTATCAACTTACAGATGCGTGAGGCAAAGGCACGGCGGAAGATCGTGCTGAACTCAGCGTCCAGGCCGCCAATGCCCATGTCCTCGAACTTGAAGTCGGGCGCGATGATGGCGTTGGCTGCCGGCCGGCGGTTGGACGCTTTCAAATTCAGCGGCGTCCGCGCGTCCTTGAAGAAGTTCATCCGGGTGTGGGGGGTCACAATGCCGCGCGCCGCCGGGTCAGACGACGGCGGCGACGATGCTGCCTTTTCGCTGAGATCCATCAGCTGCACCGTCTTGACGACCAAAGTCAGCGGCACGCTGCGGCTGTCCATGAGGAAGCGCTGGCCAGGCGCAAAGACCTGGTTCTGGAAGACCTTGACAACCTCCTTAGTCAGCTCGTCCTGGTCGTAGGCAGCCTCGACCGTTTTGCTCTTACTGGCAAAACCAATCTCGATGTCAATCGAGCCCAGATAGGCCTGGCTGCCTTGAGCGAAGATGTCGAACAGCTCGACCTGTAGCGTGTCGGTCAGCGCTACCGCCATCCACGTACGCTGCTCGGACGAGAGGCCAATGGCGCCTGGGGCAATGGCATTTGTAGCGCGTGCCGAGACGACAAATTGGCCATTGATAATGAGTTGGATGTCGTCGTTGCTAGGGAACTCTTGGCTCGACACCGCCACCAGGTTGCGGAAGGTGAACGAGTTGTCGGGGCTCTTGACTGGTGTCAGCCGCCACACTTGCCCTTGCCCTTGCCCTTGCACACCCCCGCGACTGCCGCCTCCGCCTCTCTGGTGCGCGCCGGGCCGTTGCGGCGTTCTTGGCGGCAGCGGTTGTGCGTGGTAGGAAGGTGCTGGGGAACGGTCCGAGGAATCAAAGCCATAGCCATAGCCATTGTTCGCTGGCGGGGCGTTGTAGTTGCTGTAGCCTGCTGACTGCCGCGGGACAGGCCCGTCTCGCGGTGGCTGCGATGGGCTCTGGTCTCGTCCGCCAAAGAGGCCGCCGCCAAAGCGAGACATGTTGTGTGTGTTGGCGTGTGTGTGGGTGTGGATATGGGTGTGGGTGTGTGGGTGTGTGGGTGTGTGCGCGTGTGCGCGTGTGTGGGTGTGCGTTCGTTCAAGTGTCTGCCCTTGAAACCGATGACTTTTTTGAAACCCCCAAAAAACACCGATGCTATTAAGTTATAACAGGCTGAGACGCAAACATGAAACGAGCCGGCTGCAAGAAGACAGTTTGCAAGTAGCCAAGAGAGGCCGCTAATTACGAAAATATTATCATCCGATATAGTCGCCGATGCTGCCCGGTCGCTCGCCGCTCGCCACCCCAGTTGATGGTGTTGGAGATTTAGGCGGGCGGCTGACGGCCCCCTCCATTCACACTCTAATCAGATCATATCACGGTACCTAGAGACCCGTAATTTCCTTGGCGGCATCCTTCGCCGCTTTCACCGTTGACAATAGATAATTACCAGTATTTATAGTAGGTACTCTCTCTATCCTCCAGCTTTAAATCTAATATCCTCTAATTCCAGATCCTTCAACTTCTCTAGTCTTCATTCTCTCTTTCTGATCTACAATCTCTTCGGCATCTCGACCGTCTAAACCTCAGGTACACAACCTGGCGGCGCACTATACACTTCGACCTTCTGTGTGCGGACGGCCGTCTCCCAGGCCTCTGCCTTGTTCATCTTCTTCGCAGGGCCATCGCGTCAGCTGACCGGTACCTCCATGTAGCTATGCGCTTTTCCCGTTCCCTGGAGCGAGCGGCGGTGAACGCAGCGTCGCCACGCTGGTATTGAAGTGTAGCGCTATGCCGGACGGACGGACAGGTATAGCTGTCAGCACGAGTGGCGGCGTATCCGAACAAGATCTCGTCGTCGCTGCCAGTGCTGACGAAGTTTATCTACTTTCCATGTACTTCATCCGGCCGGTCACGTACCACAAGGCGCGCGGCTGCGGCGCCAGTTCAAGCAGGAGATGCGCGTCGCCGACGATTAAGTCGTCGATCTTGCCTTGCCTGTCTTGGACATGCACCACAGTCATGAGAAGGTAATCATGGCCAAAATGGCGGGATGGCCGTCTTTGGCATTTCGCGTGCTGCTCCGTGTTGCAGGCCTGGAGCATTGACAGGCGGTGGTGGCGGTATCGTAGATTGCGCTAAGCTGAGCGCCAAACGGCCAGGTGAGGGCTCTGAGCGCTTTGTCACGACACAGGCCGGAGCCAGAGTCGATCAAACATTCCAGCGTAGTCTACCTGCGTTTTCCACGATCGAAAGAATGTTCTTCGAAAGGGTAGAGAAAGTTGAGCGTCTGTAGGACGATAGGCGGTCGATCCTGCCGGCAAGAAAGGGACACTGGCAGATTGCTGCACTCTCACATCCATCATGAATAGGCACTATTGATCATTCCTGAGCATAGCCCATTTCAGCCTGTCAGCTTCACCCGAGTAGTCGCCGCTTATTTGTTTTGCCCAAAGCTTGCGATCGAATCTTTCTTCCGTACATGAATGTCCTCCCTCGCACAGTTTTCGGACCCCGCTCTCCTTTGAGTGCGATCAGACAAGGTGCATATTCGTCGGCATTTGTCTCGTAGTACTCTAATTTATCTTTATCTGGGTCAGTTTGGACCCCGTAGGCATACCTTTCAACAACGTTGCGGAGTGGGCCATCAAGGAGAGTCTTGTAAACTGTACCCTTCGATAGATGCAGGGGTTAGAAAGAATCTCGGGTTTTGTGAGGGTGCCATAGAAGAAGATGACTAGCAGATCGAAAGGTTTTTTGCTAGTGCTGAAGCTATTGTTTTATCGACAATCGATGACATTTTGTTTGACCTTCTCTCAATATTTGCAAGACGCTTTCTTATAAAATGCATTGATGATGGCCGATTGAGGCAAACACCTAATTTGCGCGTGACAACATAACAAGAGCGGATGTGAATCAGATTGATTAACTATAACTAATAAAAGAGTGTACACGGCTATAACTATAGCTTGGCAGGCTTATCGAAGTCGGGGAATGATTAATCCGAAGTCGAAAGGTTACACACGTTGGCCCTCCTCTATCACGCGTGGTTGATGAAAGCCACACAAAAGGCATTTGACGGCGTGAAAACCGGGGGCCGAACCGGACGCGACAGTCACCGTCATCCAACTAACATACTCAGTACACACAAACTAAACTCCGTGCTTCTAATCTCTCGTTTCAACCATGCCTCTGCATCTGCTCGGCAAGAAATCATGGAATGTCTACAACGCCGACAACATTGCCCGTGTGCGGCGTGATGAAGCAGCCGCGCGAGCTGAGGCTGCCGAGAGCGAGCGCCGGCAACATGACCGTGAGGCCGACGCACGGCTGGCGCTGCTGCGTGGACAGGATCTATCAGGCCAGTCGCTAACTACAGACCATGCCGAGACTCTGACGCATCGCGATGACTCTCTGGGCCATCAGCGGAAAAAGAGACGTCTCGCCGGTGAAGACGACACTGACCGTGGCATCCATCTTGCTCGTTCCCACAGAGATGAGAGCGCTCACCAGGGCATGAAACTGGCCGATGCAGGAGGCCGACACTCACACGGGGCACCGGCACCGGCACCGGCACTAGCCTGGTACATGACCGCCCCGGCTGACCACTCCGCCTCAAGTAGTCCAGGTAGAGACGTGTGGGGCAACGAGGATGCTGGCCGGAGAGCCCGTGATCAAAAGCGTTTCGATGCCAATGACCCACTGGCCGCAATGAAGAAAGGCATCACACAGCTTCGTCGTGCTGACGAGCACAGAAAGGCGTGGCGGGAGCAGAGAGAGCGAGACTTGGCCGGAGTTGAGCCACTCTATGACTTGGATCTGGATGCCCGGCCCACTACCATAGAAGAGGATGGCGGCAGCAGGACCCCTCAACAGAAAGAGCGGCATAGTCAGCGTCACCACCGCGATCACCGCCACCACCACCGCGATCACCGCCACCACCACCACCATCATCATCATCATCATCGCCACCGCCATCCCCATCGCCACTACCACTCGAGGTCGGCCAGCCCTCAGCCAGAGAAGGAGCGACGTGAAAAGGAGCGTCTCGGCTCTCGGGGAAAGTAGCGAAGGCAGGAGCAGTCGAAGTAAGGAAAATGAGGCAACCCAGACCAAGTTACTTCTGTCATCGCTGTCCTCGCCGTCTTCTCTCCTCTCTGCAGTCTCCTCTTTCGCCCTCTGTTTCATTTACACCGCCTCACTCAAACCATAGGACTTCACACTGACGCTCTCTCCACCACGGCCAACAATGAGCTCACCTCCTCAGGGCTCCGGCTCAGCCCATTTTGGGAGCATCTTCCGCCATGGCAAGAAGAAACGCCCAGTTCTTGACTCCTCTTCTAGCCCCGGATCAGGCTCGCGTCATCACAGTGGCATCTTTGGTAAATTATTCCTTCGTAGCCAAGATGCGATGCACAACGAAGAGGAAGCCCCTCTCCTAGCCGACGCCGACGAGCGCCAGGAAATACACGAGCCACTGCCACCACAGCCAAAGCCTGGTCTGACTCCATCATTCGGAACCGTCCTCAAGGCTATAGAGGCTTCTCGCAAGGTAGTTCAGGCTACTCAGGCAGTGTCTAACTTGGTGCAGAGTCAAAGCCAGACAACAGCCAGAGGCAGCATGAGAGCCGCCAAGGCAACTGGTCGACATGTCAGGATGCATAAGCATAAGTACATTGGCGGTATCATTGCCGTCGCGGCAATCACCGCCGTCGGTCTTGGAGTCGCCTACGGGGTCCGTGTCTGGCGAAAATCCAAGTTGGTCATCTGCAAGTCTGCTCTCTGCATTCTAGCGGTCGAGGCCATTCTCGGTAATCTGCACCCGGATGTTGCTTCTATGCTCAGTCCTCGTCATGTCCACTCATTGCCGTCCTTCCCCATAGATCCTTGCACCGACTTTGACCAGTTTGTTTGCGGTGGCTTTGCCCAGCATCACCAATTCAGGTCCGACCAGAGCGACATTTCTACTCGTAAGTCTCCATTTCCCTCTCCGTCACACCCTCTGACTCCGCCAAAGGCTCGGTCATGGCCGATAATGTCGACGCCATCCTGAGACAGGTTCTCGAGAGGCCACCGGAAAGGATGGCAGGCCCGGACAAACACCTGCTCACACTAGCTAAAGACGCCTACAAGGCTTGCATGGATGAAGGCACTCTTCAAAAAGTTGGTCTGAGCGCTCTAACCGACCTTGTTGACGGGATCAAAGCCTGCCTTCCCGTTTACTCGAACCCTCTCGGTCCCGCCAAGGGCTACAACTTGCAGAATTCAGCCCTCAGCCGCCCGCAAATGACTCCCGCCCTGACTAACGTTGTAATTCAATCAATCCTGAATGGCGCTTCAACCTTCATTGATTTCCATGTTGGCGTAAGTTTTGCACAGTTCCATCATTGGATCCTGCTGACGCTCCTTCCCGGCCAATGACGAGGCTCCCAGTCACCAAGTCCTGTTTGCTTCACCAGTTCAGAGCATTGGCCTTCCGTATCCTGATCTTTACGACCAGGAAGACTCCGAACTAATGGCAGACTACCGCCTAGCTGTCAAGCAGTCTCTGGCCAATTTTTATAACGACCCTCCCAACTCCACCCTCGTCAGGCATAGTGGTATCCACGCCGATGCTGGGGAAGCATCCTTGTCTGACGCAGTCGTCGAATTTG
This sequence comes from Chaetothyriales sp. CBS 132003, assembly GCA_003709865.1. Classification (NCBI taxonomy): domain Eukaryota; kingdom Fungi; phylum Ascomycota; class Eurotiomycetes; order Chaetothyriales; species Chaetothyriales sp. CBS 132003. Next base: position 17,358 of record QRBJ01000070.1, on the reverse strand, counting down.
AATCCAAACTTGCTCATATCGTGCTTGCATCTGAACAAAATTCTGCTGTGTCACCAGCTTACATCAGATTGTCCCTAGCCGACTTCGCCAACCTGCTGCCTGAGCTAGACATCAAGGCAGTCTTCCAAAGAGTAGCCAAGACAGCACAGCGACCCGACTACCTCATTGTCTCGTCTCTCGCGTATCTCTCCCGTCTTTCGGTGTTGCTGCAGCAGACTCAATTGCACACCTTGCAGGCTTTCTTTGTCTGGAAAACCATACAACAGTGGTCTGACCGCGTTGACGATGCGCGTTTGTCCAAGCTTATCCTTTTCAAGACCAGATTAGGAGGCACCAAAACAGCTCTACCAGAGGATAGGTGGCGACATTGCATACACGACATCAGCTCCGACTTGGGTTGGATCGCCTCTCACTTCTACGTGAACGAAGGCCTGCCTAGCTCGCGTAAAGACACAGCCGCAAACATCGTTGACGATGTTAAAGTTGCTTTTTACAAAATATTGACTGATAGTACTTGGATGCCCTTGAAAGACAGGCACACGGCCGCTCTCAAGGTGCGTCGCATGCAAGCGGAGATTGCGTACCCGACTACTAAGCCCGATATCGGCGACCCCTACTCCGTCAACGACTATTATCGCCTTGATGATTTGCAGCTTTCCAAAGACGCCTACTTATTGAATGGTGTGGCAACTACGAGACAGCAGGTTCGCCGTCAATGGTCCAAGGCTGTCGGCTCCCCCACCGATAAGCATGAATGGGATCTCTACTCAACTGCTATCAATCCCCTCTACAAGTATACGGTCAATACCATCTTCGTCCCGGCTGCCATCCTCCAGCCTCCAGTTCTGCACGACCCTTCCTTGCCAAGTTTTCTCTCCTATGGTGCATTTGGCCCAATTGCTGGTCATGGAATCTCACGCGCCTTCGACACGGTTGGAGCCCACTACTCTATCAATGGCACCTATAACAACTGGTGGAGCGATGTTACTGCTGCAGAGTACGACCGAAAATCCCAATGTTTTGCTAACCAGTACTCCTCCTACACCGTTCCCGGCCCTGATGGTGAGGTCCACATCAATGGGACCCTGACTCTAGCTGAGGCCATTGCTGATTCTGCTGGTGCCAATGCAGCTTTTCAGGCCTGGAAAGAACATAAGCGAAATGAAAAGGCCCAGACTCTCCCCGGATTAAAAGTTTTCAGCAATGACCAGCTCTTCTGGCTCTCGTACGGCAGCTTTTGGTGCTCCAAGGCCCGGCCGGAGCAATTACAACGTAATGTCCCCACAAGCCCTCACGCACCCAATTCGGTGCGCATTCTGGTACGTTAGAAATCCCCTCTCCTGCTCATCATCCTCCTGACATGATGTAGGGTACTGTAGCCAACTCGCGCGACTTTCTCCGTGCATGGAACTGTCCATCCAGGGAACCGAGGTGTGAGTTGTGGTGAGACTGGCTGTCCATTTCAATCTCTCTGGCTTTAAAAGTATAGCGTATGCATGGAGTAGCTGGCATTGATTCTGAGGCGATATCCATGTATTGGTAGAAGGTTTATTTTGTTGCAAGAACTGTTGATACTCACCAATTATGATACTCAATTGTAGAAGTCGAATTTCAATTTCCGTGAAGCCACAGTCTATCATTTACGATATCCAGGGAGTAACTGTCAAGCAAGCAAGCATCCATCCAACTGGTCCAGTAGTAACCCGAAAGCAAAAAAAAGAGGCAATAACTCAAAGTAACAACTCCTCATCCGCATCCTCTTTCCTGTCCCTCATTTGTCCTTTTTCTCTAAGTCGTCGACAGCGTAGGCGACAACGGCACCCTCGTCCTCGGCGAGACTCCCCAATCTGCGCTACCCCCGGTCCCCGGTGCCGGCAGACCAGCACCAGTCTGATTGAGCGGTGCCACTGCATCGTCGCCGCCAGTGCTACTCCCCGGCGACGGCGTCAGCCCACACCGCTCGCCCGCATCGCGAGCTGCGGCATCTAGTTCGCTCTTGATGTGTCCTGAAGGCGACAATGAAGGTGATCTTGACCGTGATTGCGCTCTCCGCGCGATCTTGGTGTCTGTTTCTGTCTCTATCGCTGTAGTAGTCGTAGTCCTTGTCATTGGTAGCGCGACCGACTCGTTATTTATGGCGGCTTTCGGTGGCGAGGATGACGATGACGGAAGAAAAATAGTGGTCTGAGTTTGGGATGAGGATAGTGGCGATATGCTGCTAAGAGTGACGGGGGGAGGTGGTGAGGGAGAGGGCAATGAGGAGGGAGAGGAGGGGGAAGAGGAAGAGGAAGAGGAGGAGGAGGAGGAGGAAGGCGGGTTGGGTTTGCATTTCTTGGCCGCTGTTACTGTTGCTGCGGTTACCGTCGCCGTTTTTGTTGTTGTCGTCGTCGTCTTGGGGGCTGGCCGGCGTTGAGATACGGGCGGTCGCCTCCTGGTATTACCGCCACCAGCTCTCCTCGTCGAACTGGCAGCTTTTGGGTTCGTGCTCGCATTTGCTGCTGCTGCCCTTACCGCTGTGCTTTTGGTGACCTATATTAGGGGAGGGATAATAGATTAGCTCGGTCGATGAGTAACAGATATGGACAGGATAACTCACCTTGCTGCGCTTGGCTGCTGTCGTTGTCGTCGCGGCCGCCGCTGTCGGTTTCGTCTTTGTCCTCGTCTTCTCGGCAACTTTCTGTCTCTTCGCTGGCGGCAGCTCCATTTTCTTCTTCCTCTTCTTATTTTCATTCTCTTGCTCGTCGTCACTGGAGGCGGCGGCCTCTTTTATCTTCACCTTCTCATCATCGTCACTCTCCTCCTCTTCATCATCGCCATCATCAGGGCAATGCTCGCCACAGAACGGATTGCACCTCTTGTTCTTGCCCTTTCCGCTTACCTTGGTCTCCGCTTGCTCTGCCTCCTGCTGTTTCTTGATCGCCGCTTGCTTCCGCCCCGCCACTCTTGCAGATCGTCTCATCGTGCCGGTAACATCATTAGCCACAAAGAACGTCCTGCTCACTGCGGCATCAAGTTCGATCAGACGTTTAGACGATACAGCAGCTGCTCCAGCTCGCCTCTTGGTCACGCCCGCCTTAGCTACTCTCTCGCCTTTCTTGGCCTTGCCCTCGTCCTTGGAACTTAGCTGTTCCGTCGGCGGCAGTTCAATCGTTGCCATCCATTTAGCTGGTAGCTTCGCCCCGCGGGTAATTTCGTCAAGTAACGAGGGAGAGAGATCGGTGATTGCCGGGGTTAGATTGTATGTCGTGGAGCCGAGGGTGAGAGACAAGTGTAGGATTGCTTGTGGCTGAGGCGGGGACGGGGGAGACGCTGGTGGCAGGGTCATAGATACCGTCTGCGTCGAGGCATCTACCTGGACAAGCCTCGTGGTTTGAGTGCCTTGACTGGTAGTACGCGGCGCAACGGTTTGAGTCGCCTGGCTGGTGGTTCTCCGCGGGACTGTCTGTGTGCCCTGGTTCCTGGTGCTCGTTGCCGCGGTCTGTGTACCCTGACTTGCAGTACTGCGTGGCGCTGGGGCATCAGTTTGGGTACCTTGGGTGGCAGTGCTCGCCGCCACCGTCTGCACCCCCTGGCTAACTTTTGCAGGTCGTTGGCACGGGGCCTCCTCAGACAATTCTGCTCCTGTACTTCCACTCGCACTCTTCTTCACCGGCGGTGGCTGGAGGGCGTCGGTGACATCAGAGGAGACGCCAGTACTCTGATACCGGCCTTGAGGAGTCGGTGTCTGACCCTCAATAACTCGCTCATAGCATAGGATGTATGGCGTAAAGTCGTGTCCCCATTTTGCTTTCCCTCGAGGCTTGTTGACGTCTTCAAAGGACATGCTTTCCACGTCCTTGTGATCGTTCACATACCACCACTGGTCGTCGGCGCTGCGGATGTAATTAACATAGTGACCTGAGCACATACCCATTCGGTTGACGGATCCTGCGTGTAGGATAACCGCTCGGAGCCTGTAATTGGTCGAATGGCGAGCCTCAGCCGGCACGTCCTTGTCGAGTGCTGGCGCCATATCCACGTACTCGGGAATTTCAACAACCCGCTGATCCTTTGGAGGATGTACTCCTCTTCCCCCCGTGTATTGCGGGCTTTGAAACCGAATGATATCCACGAAGAGAACCTCAGGAAGACTGGTGTATGAATACCACCTCCAGTCCTCGTTCGAAGAGTCTCGCTCCTTCTTGACGTCCCTGTACTCCGCCGAATTCTTGTCAAGATGGCCATATTTGTCCTTGAACTTAGCCTCAAAGTCTGCAACACAATCGTCGCAGTACCAAGACTCGCCAGGAGTCTTGCGCCATTGTCTTAGGAGCTCGTCGAGCGTAAAGGACTTCTGCTTGATCTCTTGGCCGACATGATCAAACTTCTTCATCACTAGTGTCCATGAGGTGTTGGCTTGAATATGTGCGGTTCGGTGTTTGATGTGGTTGATTTGCCAGCAGCCCCGGCATCTCTTTCTATCGGCCTGCCTGAGCGTAAACAGGTCCCTCCAGTCCTGAGCGTCTTGCAGAAATGTGGCGCTCTCATCAAGTTGGAAGGCACATTGATTAAGGAAGTATTCCAGAAACTGCCTCGCATCACTTTGCTGCCCAGGCGGGAACTGCATTTGGAATATTGGGTCGGCCTGAAGCCGACTCTCGAGCATGTCCATTTCCTGCCGTAGGCGTTGTGTCTTCTTCTTGCTTGGTGCGTCCCACATGACGGGATAGAGCTGATCGAGGTCCAGTAAGAGATTTGAGTAATTCTCAGCGGGCACACTAAGGCCATTATTGTAGACCACTTCCTCATTTTCATCCTCAAGGCTTAGCAACTTCCACTTATGATAGTTGTGGATGAAGCTCATTATGGGCTGAGTGCTAAGAAGCATAATGATTACAGCATTGCGGTAGCACGTGTTACCAGCAAAGCTCAGACCGCCTGGTTCATTCGAGGCAGTATTATCTGGTGGAATCCTGACTGCGCTGAGAAATTCCGGGTTTGGCGACCTGAACACTCCCTCCCTTCGTTTAGAGTCTGGTGGACTCGGCTGTTCAATCATTCTTGGGCTTCTCAGGGCTTCAGTTGATGTTGTTGGACCAGCAGAGGCGGGCGTTTGCGGATGGCGGTTCCCGGCGGGTTTGGGGCCCCCTTTCTTTGAGCTGGTCTTGCGTTTCGCCATGTCTAATGCAGTCACAAGAACGACTTGAGCATATGGGACAAGAACGACCTGAGCAGATGGGACAAGATCAAAAGCAGAGATGGGCTTCGGTTCATAAGTATCTATGATACTCATGCAAAGAAATGTAAATAGAATGCGACTGAATGAAAGCTGTGTACTGTGTCTAAGGAAAGAATTCATACAAAGACAAGGGATGCAAACGGGAGCAATACAAAGAACAATTGCAAGCAGCATGGTGAAGACATCTTTGATCAAGAGATCCATATGTTTATTCCGACAGTGAACAATGGCCCAGTGTCGAGGCATTCAACCGGGCGAAGGACTGTATGAATAACAAGTCACGTGAAATAGGAGTGTTCAGTGGTAGAACACACGATCTGAGATGGCTGTGGAAAGAGCTCGAAGGAATTGTGAATGAGCACCAATAGACTATTGGGGACAATAGATCATAGAGGGCAATGGAATATTGAACATCTTAGTAGCTGCTGCTATTGTGTTTAGACGGTCTTTGAAAAGTGAAGGCGACCAGTCGGTGCGGGCGAGAAGAGAGAGCTTCTCGCGATGCATAGTCGGGGAGAGGAGAGGGCGGTGGAAGTCGCCAGGAAGCAAGATCTGTAAACAAAGAAGACAAAAGCAGGAGAGTAATCGGTGCAGGAACCAAAGATTTGCGTAAGCTCTGCCCATACTCTGACAAAAGAGCAATCGTCGCTCTTGCATGAGGACATCGGTGTTCCGTTTGCGGACATGAGAGCCATAGTAGAATTCTGCCGGTGTAGAAAAAAGTCCAAGATTGACAAAGACTAGCCATTGGCAAGAAGTGATATGGAATGATGGCTTGCGATGATATCACGCGGAACATGTTCTGAATAATGTATTTCAGGGGGGAAATCGGAAAGAGAGATTTAATAAATGGGTTGAGTTATTGCGTTTAAATAGGGAGGTAACATCAAACATGCCAAGATCACCGTTCCACTACCTGATACGTTTGCCCAGAACACTCGATACGCAAAAGTTGTCAACGACATCCCTTTCAACTACTAACAAAGGCTCCTCTTCAACCGGAATGCGCTTGTATGGATTTCTTGTCAGCAGCCCACTTCCAATGATGCTACTTAATCCTTTATTTCCACGACGCCATTACCCATTCGGAATGTCCCACGACTCTCTGGTCAACTGCCACCGCCACCACCGCTTCTCCTTGCCCGCCCCCGCCTTCTGTGCTTCTCGATTAGGGCAAGACAAGTGAGAAGGACCATCAACTGCCAGTTCTCTCCAAGGTCTTGTCTGAATGTGAATCTGCCAAACTTCTTCCAGGCCTTGAGGACGTTGGAGGCAAAGGTGACGACTACTTTGTTGGTCTGAGCGTCGAGTAGCTTGAAGTTCATGTATGACCAGGAGTTATGCTCAGGCTCAAGGCCCTCGTGATGTGTTCTTTTCCACACAAACTCACGCTCCTTGTGGTCAATTGAGTGTTTCCAGCGGTGCTCGCTATATTTCCAACCCGATGTGCAAGTCATCTTCTCCCAAGGAATGTTTAACCCGTTCTCATTTTCGATACCGGCATCGCCCAACCCTATCTGAACCTCCTTGCTGTACATGGAACTCCATCTTGCAACTCCTGCAATTGGGCAGCCTTGCTTCTCACTGCCTGCAAAGAGGATGACGTCGGGTTTCTTTGGCGTGAGAGCAGAGTTTTCAACAAAGTAGAGGCAGGCATCGTCCTGCATTGGGTCATGAATACGCAGATTGAGGTGGGACTTGGTATGGAAGACGCTGAGGATCTTGATGCCAGAGTCGGTCATTGTCAGAGCATCGAATATGGATTCATCGCTTGTGCGAGACACTTTGCCTGGATCTTCTGGCGTATCGGATCGTCTCTTTTCGTCGCCTTCCGCTTGTGGATAACTAGTCTCATCTTTAGCACATTGCTCATACGAAGGAGGATCTAATGGGTTGTCGGATTTAATTGACATTGTGTGACAGAGAGAAGGCACTTCTGCTTGAAAAATGGTTGTTGGAAGTTGAGATCTATCTGGACTAGCTTCGTCTTTAAGTATTCTGTCGAACTGCCAAAATTACTATCCGTTCATGTTGCAAGAGGACTCCTGCATCCATTCGGCCCCGACCATACCATTAGAGGAAGCATTTTGCGTCAAGCACTTGCAAGGCAATGCCAGTCAAAGGCCTAGAGGTCCACGGATTGGTCACTTCTCGAACTCGTATCCCTATTTCGGTTAGTCGCGAGGCTGTGGTCTTTTAGGGTGGGGGCTCATCACGTGGCTATCTCATTGAGTCTTGGCGCTTGGCAACATGTCAGCGCCGACGAGAAAAAAATGTCGGACATCTTGGCAAGTTTGTTTGATTTGACAAGGCTGCGTGTCAGCCTCGTCATACTCGTCCTAGATTGTGCGGTTTGGATTATGAGTCGAACGGCCTAGCACCCGTCGGGGAAAAGGGCGTCTGACTCAGAAGAGCTGTAGAAGAAGCCGCAGCAGCAGCTTCAATATCTTCTGATCCTGCATGTAAATTTGGAATTGCAAGATGGCCGTCGATTTCGCGGCCGAAGAGGCTGCCGTCCTCAAGCGGTGGAGAGAAATTGATGCGTTCAGGACACAAGTGCGCCTCTCGGAAGGCAACAAACCGTACACTTTCTACGACGGTGGGATTGTTCTAGATGCTGTGCGAGACATGTTGGACTAAGTGCGTATAACAGGACCGCCCTTTGCTACGGGCCTGCCCCACTATGGGCACCTTTTGGCATCCACGATCAAGGACATTATCCCCCGCTACTGGTCGATGAAGGGCTTCTACGTTGAGCGGCGTTTTGGATGGGACACGCATGGCCTCCCTATCGAGTATGAGATTGACAAGAAGTTCAACATCTCTGGCCCCGCGGCAGTACAACAGATGGGGATTTCCAAATATAACGCGGAATGCCGAGCCATTGTCATGAGATTTGCAAGCGAATGGAGGGAGACTATTGACCGTCTTGGCCGGTGGATCGACTTTGACAACGACTACAAGACCATGAACACCAGCTTCATGGAGTCCGTCTGGTGGGTGTTTAAGCAGCTGCACGACAAGGGCCTAGTGTACCGTAGCTACCGAGTGATGCCCTACTCAACGGCTCTTAATACGCCCCTGAGCCAGCATGAAGCGCAACAAAATTACAAGGACGTGCAAGATCCGGCAGTGGTGGTGTCATTCCCGCTCGAAGAGGACCCCACGACGAGTCTCTTGGCGTGGACAACCACTCCCTGGACACTTCCCTCGAACCTTGCTCTGGCCGTGAATCCCAATTTCGAGTACATCAAGTTTCTCGACAAGGAGTCTGGTAACCAGTACATCATGGTCGAGTCGCTTCTCGGCACACTGTACAAAGACCCCAAAAAGGCCAAGGTCCAGATTGTGGAGAAGATCAAAGGCTCGGACTTGAAGGGAAAGAGGTACAAGCCGCTCTTTGACTACTTTGCCGATGAATGGAAAGAGCATGGTTTTAAGATCCTGTGCGGAGACTATGTGACCAAGGAGGATGGTACCGGCGTGGTCCATCAAGCGCCGGCCTTCGGTGAAGAAGATTACAAAGTCGCCATGGATTCTGGGGTTATCACGCATTCCCGGCTTCCGCCAAATCCCGTCGACGCCTCGGGCAAGTTCACCTCGGAAATCACAGACTTCCAGGGTATGCACGTCAAGGAAGCCGATAAGCACATCATCAAGCATCTCAAAGCTTCCGGCCGACTGGTCAAGGACGGACAGCTCACTCACTCGTATCCCTTCTGTTGGCGTTCAGACACGCCTCTCATCTACAAAGCCATCTCTGGCTGGTTTGTCAACATCACTGGTAACGAGAAGAATGAGTCCATCATTCCATTGATGCTCGACAACATCGCCAAGTCGCACTGGGTGCCGGAGGCCGTCAAGGACCGGCGATTTGGGGATTGGATCAAGAATGCTCGAGATTGGAACATATCGAGAAATCGATACTGGGGCACGCCCATCCCGTTGTGGGTCAGTGACGACTTCTCTGAGGTTGTAGCCGTCGGTTCGATTGAAGAGCTGAAGACTCTGGCGGGCTATGAGGGCGAGATCGATGACATCCACCGTGATCGAGTTGACGACATCACCATTCCCAGCAAGAAGACACCGGGCACAGTGCTAAGGCGAGTAGAGGAAGTGTTCGACTGCTGGTTCGAATCTGGTTCAATGCCGTACGCTTCATCGCACTATCCCTTCGAGAACAAGGATTATTTCGACAAAACATTCCCTGGCGACTTCATTGCCGAAGGTCTTGACCAGACTCGAGGCTGGTTCTATACTCTGACCCTCCTGGGCACCCACCTAAAGCAAGTGCTGCCTTTCAAGAACTGTGTCGTCAACGGCATTGTCCTGGCCGAAGATGGCAAGAAGATGTCGAAGCGTCTGAAGAACTACCCTGATCCTCTCGAAGTCATCAACAAGTATGGTGCCGATGCACTAAGACTCTACATGATTAATTCACCCGTCGTGAGAGGTGAGACTCTCCGCTTCAAGGAAGCAGGAGTGAAGGAGACCGTGTCCAAAGTCTTGCTGCCGCTATGGAACAGCTACAAATTCTTTGAGGCTCAAGTCGAGCTGCTGAAGAAGATCGAGGGTACTGACTACCAGTTCGATCCGAAAGCTGAAGCCACGAATACCAATGTCATGGACAAGTGGATCCTTGCCTCGGTCCAGAGTCTGCTCAAATACATTGATGAAGAAATGGCTGCTTACCGACTCTACACCATGTTGCGCTATCAGACCGACTCCGGCGACTGGAAGGGTATCCTCGTTCTCTTGGACGACACTACTAATTGGTACATCCGTTTCAACCGCAAGCGCTTGAAAGGCGAGCTCGGCGTCAACGATACGCTCCACGCGCTCAATACCTTGTTTGACGTCCTCCTCACCCTCGTTCGCTGTCTTGCTCCTTTCACCCCCTTCATCGCCGACCTCATCTACTCCAAACTGCTCCCCTTCATTCCCAAGTCACTACACACACAAGACATGCGGTCTGTCCATTTCCATGCCTTCCCCACCATCCGACAGGAGCTATTTGATGAGGTTGTCGAGAGAAGAGTAGCAAGGATGCAGAAGGTGATCGAGCTAGCAAGACAGTCGCGCGAGCGGCGGACGATCGGATTGAAGACGCCTTTAAAGACACTGGTCGTCATCCATCCTGATCAGGAATACCTTGACGACGTGAAGAGCTTGGAAGGATATATCACCGAAGAGCTCAACGTGCGCGACCTGGTCTTATCGGCTGATGAAGAGAAGTACAATGTGCAATACTCTGTGTCAGCGGACTTCAAGGTGCTTGGGCAGAAGCTGAAGAAAGACATGCAAAAGGTCAAGGCGGCGCTGCCAAATCTGTCTAGCAAAGAGTGTAAAGCCTATCTCCGCGATGGTAGGGTGACAGTCGCCGGAAGGGAGCTTGGATCCGGCGATCTCATCGTCAAGCGCTTCCTGAAGGAAGACGAAGCCAACAAGGCCCAAGAAACTAACTCAGACTCTGCGGTCATCACCATCCTGGACACTGCAATTTATCCAGAACTCGCACAGGAGGGCTTGGCGCGCGAGATCATCAACCGGGTCCAGCAGTTGCGAAAGAAAGCTGGTCTGAAGCCGACCGACGATGTGAAGATGGAGTTCCATGTCAAGTCCGACCCGGATAAGGTTGGCCTAGAAGAGGTGTTTGAGAGTCAAGGAAAGTACATCGAGAAAGCGCTAAGGAGGCCATTGGACAAGCATGTTGCCACAGTGGACGGTGGGGAGATTCCAGTGAACGGGGTGAAGGAAGATGTCATTGTAGAAGAGGAACAGGAGGTGCAAAAAGCGATCGTTTTGTTGCGACTCGTGAAGTTGTGATAGAGGCTGCTACTGTGTGTGACACGAGGAGGGATGATCAGAGTTCATCGTTTCTTGGCGTGTCGCTAGATGAAAAACAGAGTCAGTAAGAAGAGGCAGGCCATTCATTGTTAGACGAGAGATGATGGCAAGAAACGCCACGACAGGAATAACGAGTAGACTGACCAAATAACAGTCCTTTAGTCTTGCAAACTCCTTCGCACACATGTCCTGATGCACCGATTGATAGTCTGCAACAATACACTTGCCGTAGGCCGTTGCCTTGGGAAGAACCAGCCCGTCAGCCTTGATCTGAGGATTAATGAACCGACCTGAGGTACCTCAGCAGAGCACTTTGCCACTGTTTCGGCAAACTTTTCGATGGGTCGCTGACGGCCAGCGATCGTCGGCATGGCGGCAAAAGGGGCTCTTGATCACTAAGCAGGGGGGTATTGTGGGGATTATCGACACATTGTCGCGCAGACGGAAAGGAAAGGCTTGGTGATAAAATGCACGGATGGAAGAAAGGAATGAGGTCGAAAGGGGCGACGGGAAGGAGAGGTAGCGTCGTCTTTTCAAATCCAAGCCTTGTCAAACAGCCAGCTTCTCCTGCGCCGCGCATAATACTCACGCAAATATGGTCTCTCCCTCGCCTTTACCGTTACACGACCGTACATGGTGGTTTTGTGTCATGGAAATGTCGTGGTTTTCATCCTACTGGTCGACTTAAATACTTAGATCGCACAAATGCCATCGATTAAGTTACTGCACAGAAAGAGAAGGCGGTGGTTGTAGTTACCCAAGTTAGGTAAGGGCGCGGTTGCTTCCTTGGAATGAGTGTCACACCAGAGTTAAGAAGTCAGCCATAGGCCCCAAACGCCAGCCTTTCCCTCTTCGCTAGTGATGTGTCTTACCGCAGTAGGTACTGTCACGGCCTGTACTAGACCCCGGTGTCTAAGACATGGCGAATTGTGTATAGACAATATCCCCTTCCGTGCGCTTGCCGGGCGCAACCCTGTGAGGGTGGTGTCCCTGCCCCTACCCAACTCAGCCTAACACACTTTGGTGACTACGGCAGGCGCCCCTCGCCGCATCCCCCTTGGACGCGGGGTGGAAGGGTGCCTTTGTCGCTTCGAATACAGCATGCCATCATCGACTACAAGCCTCAGTCAGCTCTTGAGAGAAGCTTGTTCATCTAGGCTGTTTCAAATTCGGTCTTTGGGCATGTGCTACCGTACACGATCGCGGAACTTCAAATGCCATGCGATTGGTGGGGATGTTGTTAAACATGCATTGCATTAATGCCCAGAAGCAGGTTTCGGAGCTGGTTAGGCGTGCTCTTTATCCGTAAAGGTATGCTTTTTCATGCATTCACGGGATGAAAAGAGAATTCTGTCTAATACTCCTCGGAGCGAAGGAGTAGGTAAATATTGCTTTGTTTGTTTGTTTTCCTTTTGTTTTCCCGTCTACCTTTTCAGCATCAAGTGTCGTTGTTACTGATGTAAAGCGCATACGATGGCGGATGTTGCGCACAGAAGGCCGGTGTCGTCATTACCCCGGGCCCCTGGATCGGGCCAGGAGAAGAGGTTCAGTTGGGGATACAGGTTCCATGCGAAGGAAAAGAAACATCCATCCACCGCGTCGAGGTATGAGTCGCCCACGTCGATGAACATGACCTTGAGTTGCGATCTCAAACCACAGGGCCATCATTCATTCCCTCTTTAAAAGTTCACCCGGCCCCTAGAAACTCAAACTGACGGTGTACATCGACGAAGCTACAGCAGCCAACATCAAAAGGAGTGCCCCCTGGATCACGACACAGGCAGCAAGCGCCTGGCACGAGGAAGTGTCCGTACGGCAATGCGGCAGAATGGTCCATCATATTCGGTGCCAGGACACCGCAAGTCGGAACTACAAATTAACAGGAACGATGGCCTTGGCGCTGACTGGCGTAAGCTCTCTAAGCCTCTCTTGGACTTAGTCTTGGATCATCTACGCGAACTTCACCTATCCCGCTCATCCATATCGTGCACCACATGCTATCTACGGGATCTTTCTGCCCTTTCACAGACGTGTCGATCTTTTTCCTTGCCCGCCCAACATCGCCTCTATGACTCCATCCAGATCGTTGGTCGGGACTCTGTGCACCAGCTGCAACGCTTCGGCGTTAAGCATGGGGCACGCCTCATTCTGCTCCGACGGACACTCCGCACCAACCCAAGAGTTGCAGCGCTGGTGCGACGCCTGCACGTGCCAGACCCAATCATCCCGTGGTTCTTGCCAGGCCCGGACGAAGTTCCAAATCCAGAGTACGAGGAGTATGTGAACATCTTAGCCAGCCTGGTAATGTCCTGTCCCAACCTGGAGTCGTTCACTGGTTTCTATGGCTTCTATAACCACGCTTTTGACCGTCTGACTCATGCGTTGTCCACGCGGTCTTGCTTGGCAGCGCACATCTGGATTATCGCCGAGAATGCGGAGATTTCCAAGCGTGCACAAAATCGGCTACCGCCAGGTTTGTTGTCCCCTGCGCAGCACCGCGAATTTCTGTCGTACCACGCAAGTTGGTCCAGGCTCAAGACACTCTTGCTCTGTTCACCTGGCTCAGCGGGCGTGCTGGAAGAGCACATCTTACTGGAAACAGTGCACTCGCTGCCGAGTCTAAGAAATCTCGGACTCAGCTCTTTTGACGCTGATGATGTCAATGATGGAACATTGATCGCGCTTCCCTCGACTCTTAAGGCCCTGCGGCTCGAAGAAAATAGAGGCATCACGGATGCGGGGCTTGCCAGATGGGCGGCTTCGTTTGTACCCTCTCGTCTTGAGCGAGTGTCACTGATCCATCAGGCCATCACGTCTATGGTGACAATTTCGAAAATCCTAGCTGGCCTTTACAGGCTGAGGAGATTCACGATTTTGCAGTCAGATGTTTCACCGACCTTGCCACCAAGCAATGCCGTCGTCTGCCAGCCCTTTCTCGCGTCAATCCGACTTCAGTTTCTGCATTGGGATATAGCAGATCCAGCGGCAGCACAAAAGTTCGCCCGTGCTTCCGGAAACCGTCACAGGCGATCGAGCACGAGGAAGCTAACAGCCAATGAGCATCTTGCCCTCTCGATCAGCCACCACGGATTCCCTGCGCTGCGTTACTTGAGAGCACCACGCGATGTTTCGCCCCCGGGTGCTCTCCAGGCTGTTTGCTGGCGACCGGAAAATGTAAATCTACTAAGGCCAGAGGACGTTTTTCTAATGAAGTCCGGACAGAGTCCGGCAGTGTCAAGCAACAATCTGCAAGCTGCCCGTGTTCGTGCGCAGAAGTTGATTAACGAAGAAGAAGAAGCAGCAGCAGCAGCAGCAAACGCCGCTGCTGCGAAGAAGAGCGGCCAAGACGTGAAGCGCGTCGCCGAGGTAGCTCAATCCTATTCTACACCCTCTACCGCGCCGCGAGTGCCGGCCATGGCGCCGAAAACAGCGATGGCGCGGCCGACGACTCCAATTCGTCAGCGTCATTCGACTCCTTGTTCGACTCCTCGATCAACTCCGCGTACTGCTAGAAGCATCCTTGCTGGCCAGAAGCAAACCAGGGATGACGAGATTATGAGCGCCAGCTCAAGTAGGTCCAGCAATCCCGGATCGTCAACAACGACAGCGACAACAAATTCAGCCGCGCCGTCGAATGATACTAGCGGGTCGGAAGACGCACCTCTACATTCAATGCCGAAACAAGTCCCCCGGTCTCCCAAGATTGCGCGGGAAATCGACCAGGAAGGCTACCGCATTGGCGAGGGATGGGACAAAGAGGTGATTGTGGCTAGCCCATGCTCGAAGAGGGATATGATTTGCCAAAACTACGACGAGCAACGAGGCCGATCTGCGCATCGCTTGCCTATTTCTAAGATTCCCCCACGCACGCATACGCTTATACCAAAAGCTGGTGGCAGCGCAAGTGACGCGTCGATCAATGTGGGAATCAGCAATGAGCCTAGGCATGATCTTGCCGACCTCAAACGCCGCGCAGCTATTCGGGGCAGCCGAAACAGTCGACCGATGTCAGCAAAGCGAGAAGCGGCAGCAGGAGCAGCAGGAGCAGCGGTAGTGGCACCGATAGAGGCGGCGACCAACATCAACGGCACTGTAGATCGCGGCCAGCCAGCCATATCCCCCCGAGCGCTCCTTCGGCGTCCTTCGCTGTCACAGACAGGGTCATTGCCAGTACCACCGCCGAAACCGCGGCTCTGGTTGCATCCCGACATTCCCGGACGCGACGCCAATGGCGGCCTGGTGGGGTGGGCGGAGCTACTACGGGTAAAGGAGCGTCAGCGAGCGGGGCAAACATGGGAACAGGAGAATCAAGACAGGAGCAGGGCGAGAAACGCGCAAGGACCAGCAAAGAAAGTTGTCAGGGTGGTGACGCCGACAACGCCGACGTCGTCTGTTGCTACGTCAGCAAAGAGCACCAAGGCCAGCAGCGTGACTGAGCAAGTAGACGAAGGATGGATCAAAGATGGGTGTGACGGTGGGTGGAACAACAAGAACGGCGGGGGCGCTTGGGGCGGCTTCGGTGGTGGCTTTTCTTCAGAGGAATCACTACACCTTGGTGGTGGTGGCGGTGGTGGGGCTATCATGCGCGGTCGGCGCACCGAGTCCGTCGCAGCCCGCGTATCGGCCAGCATTTCCAAGAGGTTCAGCTTTGCTGGCATCAATGAGATTGGTAGCAGGATCCGCAGCCGAAGCCGCAGCCGCAGCCGCAGTCGGAATCGAGAGGGGGGCGAAGGGGGGGACGAAGATTATTCTGCCGGGGACATGGGCATCGGCAGCGGCGGCAGCATGAGCAGGAGGAGGAGCAGCAGCGTTAACAGCAGCGGCCACAGCTACAGCTACAATGGCGGCATGCCTGCTTGGCAACACACCTTTCGTGAGCGCGCGAGGGGCCAGCGCGAGGGCCGAGATGTTGCGCTTGCGGCTGAGCTGGTTTTTTTCTAGCTCTGCCTGGCTGTCTGGCTGTCTAGCTGTCTAGCTGTCTGGCCGTCTGGCTGTCTGGCTGGTTGGTCTAGCTTTCTGTCTAGCTGTCCGACTGACTGCCTGTCTGCCCCGGTACATGCATGGATATATATAGTGTATATAGATTGTGACGTTTGAGGTTTTGTATTATATACATAATTTACACAATAACGAGTAGAAGAGACGTTGGGAAACAGATTCAAGAACAATACCAATACATGTTTTCTTCAGAAGAAAAGGGAATACTACACGCACGTATTGATATCATCATGTTATTGATTTCTCTGATTTTGGTGTTTGGTATTTGTTCATGTTTCTTGAGACCCTTTGAACAGGGAGGGGGTTCCTGGGTGTTGGGGGTTGTGGCGGTAGGGTATAGGAGGGAGGAAGGGAGGGAGGGAGGGAGAGAGAGAGAGAGAGAGAGAGAGAGAGAGAGAGAGATACAGCACAAGTGGTCAGAGCAGCAGTAGGTCTAGGCATAGAAATTGACCGTGTCCTTCTTCTTGGCGGTGACCTCGGCGATGGCATCGACATAGTGTTCATGGGTGATTTTGGAATTGCCCTTGCGCAGGGCAATCATGCCGGCCTCGACACAGACGGCTTTGAGCATGGCACCGCCAAACTCGTCGGTGCTGCGAGCCAGTTCGCTCCAGTTGACCGAGTCCTCGTCGACGGTCATTTTGCGGCTGTGGATGCGCAGGATCTGCGCGCGTGCTTCCTCGTTGGGCAAGGGGAACTCGATTTTGCGGTCGAGGCGGCCCGAGCGTAGAAGGGCGGGGTCGAGCACGTCGATGCGGTTGGTGGCCGCGAGCACCTTGATGCGCTCGTCCGAGGCGAAGCCGTCGAGCTGGTTGAGCAGCTCGAGCATGGTGCGCTGGACTTCGCGGTCGCCAGACTTTTCGCTGTCGAAGCGCTTGGTGCCGACGGCATCGAGCTCGTCGATGAAGATGATGGCTGGGGCTTTTTCCTTGGCCAGGGCAAAGGCATCGCGGACTAGCTTGGCGCCGTCGCCGATGAACATCTGCACCAGCTGTGGGCCGGCGAGCTTGAGGAAGGTGGCCTTGGTCTGGGCGGCACAGGCTCGAGCAAGTAGCGTCTTGCCGGTGCCGGGCGGGCCGTACATAAGTGCGCCTAGAAGAGTTAGACAGGGATATACAGATGTATATCTATATATAGGTATAGATATGGGTATAGAGAGAGAACGAGAGAAAAAGAGAGAGAGAGAGCGAAAAAGAAAGAAAAAGAAAGAAAAGAAAAAGAGAGAGAGAAAGAGAGAGAGAGAGAGAGAGAGAGAGAGAGAGAGAGAGAGAGAGAGAGAGAGAGAGAAAGAGAGA